>VMDR010007808.1:0-38943 GCA_007922815.1 Macrotus californicus
AAGAGAGCAGTTATTTTGGTGGGAGAAGTAGAAATCATGAAGACGGCCCAGATATTAATGTCCCAGCTCCCATGTGTTTATATTGTAGTATTTCTCACAATTTACATGTATATTACATATATTACATTTATTACTTTGTATATGGTACATAAAATATGTAATAAATATTTAAGATAAAAGTTTTTTCTCTGTCATAGTATTGTGGGGCAAATTCTTAAAAGATCTTAAGACTAATCTACTTCCTTGAAAAGTTAAGACTTTGTAGACACTGAGAAAAAGAGACCAAGTGAAGTCTGAATTCTGGTGCAAAAGGCCCACGCTGCATCCCTCCAGCTAGCCTTGCGGGCAGCACCTAGCCGCTGATACAGTAGTTTCCTGGAACCGGGGATTATCCTTCCAACCGAACTCCAACACCTCAGAATTGCTACACTGGCTGACATCAGCCAGCCAGCTCCCTGCTACCAGACAAGATAATTTGCCTTATCATGTAACCACTTTGAGAGTTTATCTTTTGAATAGCCACGACAAATCTTTAGTCTCTGAAATACCAGACAGGTATTTTTCAAAGACTGGGAAAATAATGACCTTTATCAGCAACTTCCTGTCATTCTGTCCGTCCTTGATGTTAAAAGGAGAGAGTTCATGAAAGAACTAGGGAGTATTGGAAAAGTTTTCGGGGGCCTGGATTTCTAATTGGGAGTTTGACGTCAGAGTACAATTCCCTATACTTTTATTTTTTCAAAGAAGAAACGGAACCATCTGACATGTTTCTGACTTGGCTTTTAATTTCTCTTATCTTCATGTCAGTCTTAGAATCAGAGAAAGTGGAGAGGAGAGGGCAGTGGGGAAAAGGAGAGAAGAGAGGAAGTGTGTAGGAGAGAGGAGAAGGAAGAGGAAGAGAAGGAGACATGGGGAGCAGAAGAGGGAAAACAGGAAGTGGGGATGGGTACTGTGAGGTGGGGAGAGAAAGGAGAAAATAAAGAAGGGAAGGAGAAGGAACTGTGGAGGGGAAGTGGGTTGGAGGGAAGGGAACTGGGGATGAGAAAGAGAGAGGAGGGAAGGAAAACAAAGTTACAAAATCCGAGCAACCACCTTCCTACATGCCCTGCTAGGGTATCTCCACATAGGTCATCTCATCATTTGTCACAACAACCTTGTGCGGTAGGTCAGCAAACGAGCCTCAGGAAAAGATAGAACCCTTAAAATGACAAAGCCAATACGTAATTAGATTTAACTCCAGATCTTTCTGACTCTGAAATCAAACCCCTTCTATGTGTCCACCTCTGGGAACTGCAATTACAGGACAAGACAAGGTACCAAGGAGCAGGGGTCTGGAGCACAGTGACAATGGAAACGCCAAACACATAGGCATCAGAGAGTTTCATCTCACTAAAAGGAGGAGTATTTGATTTTACTGACTAATCTTGCCAGCAATTTCATTGAGCAGAACGTACACACACACAAATGGAACAGACACTTAATTCTCAATGCCCAAGAATAATTGGTTAAACGGACTATGAAGAACCTTTGAAGAAAGAAATAGCTTGATCTAAAAAATCTAAAAGACAGGAAGGTAAACTTCAATACAAACTTTTAAGAAAACAAATTTATACTGACTCACAGAAAAGATAGGAGCACAGAAGAGATTATACCAAGGAAGCTCTAAAAATATAGTGGTGGCTATTATTTGGGAACAGCCTAAGTGCCCATCAATAGATGAGTGGATAAAAAAGCTGTGGTACATTTACACCGTGGAGTACTACACAGCAGTAAAAAAGAAAAACTCTTACATTTTGCAACAGCATGGATGGACCTGGATAAAATTATCTCTCAAGTGAATTAAGCCAGTCAGAGAAAAAAAAATATCACACGATCTCACTTATATGTGGAATCTAATGAACACAATAGAACAACAAACAAAATAGTAACAGAAGCTCAGATATATAAAACAGACAGCTGCCAAAAAGGAGGTGGGGGGATGGGATAAATGATGATGAAGGATTTAGCCAAAGCACATCTATGCACAACTCATGCACACAGACAACGGTATAGGGATTGGCTTGGGGCGAGGGAGAGGGTGGGGCTGGGCGGAGGTAGGGAAAGGGAGAAGAGAATGGGAACAACTGTAACAGCATAAAAAAATAAAAATTAAGTTAAAAAAAACACACACAAAATACAATGGGAACTTTTAGAAAAAGAATATTGTAACATCATTTAAGACTAAAGTGGAGAAAGAATTAAAGAAGCCTATTTTGTTATGAGCTCAGGTGTTTAAAGGGATTTAAAAAATGGCCACACAACCTCTCCCAGCTCACTGTGACTCCAGGCAGGGTTTGAAGCATCAAGAACAAGGTGGAGGTAGCACACACCCTGGGGTCAAAGCTGCAGCTGGAAGGACTGACGGGCATTCTTGGTTCTTTCTTGTGCCCCCACCAGAGATCCTCAGGCATAGGTTCGGAGACCCCCACGTGGTTATGAACAGGTCCAGGAGAGAGAAATGGGAGGTGGCTGGTCAATAATGGTCACTGGTGTCCAGATCTTAAGTCAAAGGAGAAAAAGGAATTCTGGGCCTTTCTACATGATCCATCCCAGGTTCCCAATGCAGGCAAGCAATTCGGGATTCAGAATATGCCAGGAATATGAGCATGCTTTTACCATCCAGGGTCCTGCCAGGAAACAGATTGCACAGTCCCATGGGGTGAGTGAGAAGAGTTAATGAAGCACTCTCTAGAAGGGCCAGGGCAAGGCGCAGAAGGATGGAGAGTAAAGCCAGAGGGGCAAACACAGCGGCTCATGCAATCATTCACAAATATGAGTATATGCAAAGATTTAGCTACCAGGATATTCATTACAGCGTTGTTTGTAAAAGCCAAAATATGAAAGTGACCTACATGTTAGATGGAGAAAAAATCATGTTATACTCACGTGAGGGCAGAGACAATCTTACTTATTTTTGTATATAAACTGCAGCAATGGGAATAACGCCTTACATAGAAAATATTCCTGAAACATTACAAATACCAGTTAGGGTATATTTACGGACATGGAAAGATGTTCATGATTCAGTTTTAAAAAAAAACAGGTTACAAAATAATAGGGTAATAATCTCATTTTGTTTGATAGCTAGCTCCATAGATAGGGGTGCCAGTTGGGAAAAACGCACGCAGACATGGTTAGCGTGATTAATGATGCTCTGAGGGAAACCGGGCTTTGTTTTGTGCGTTTGCTTATTGTGCTTCAACTTCTGATCTTCCTGGAATGAATACAAATTGCTTTTGTAATAAGAAAATACATCGTTTTTTCAAGTTTATTTATAAAACACTCTTCTTTTTCCTGGTGTTTTCCTTGCCCTTCCTTGTGTCATTTCTTGCTCCAAAACCTTGAGAGTGGCAGCAGATGGCTGGGCAGGCATGTGGATTGAGGGGAGGGGAGGGAATCCCGCCATATGGGAGTCATGACTCACAGCTTTCACAGCTTGTGGGGCACTGAGGACCAAAATAAGAAGAGTGGCAGGGGCTAGAGAAACCTCCTTGTTCCACGGCTTAAATCCTAAGATGCTGAGAATTATAGTATATGCTGGAGGTGACTACAGAAAGTATATTTAAGCTACACGGGAAGCAAGATGAGCAAGCAGGGAGGAGCATCACTGAAGGAACGATGTCACATGAACCAGATAGCAGTGAGGAGGAGAAGCAATTTTGATTTTGCTTCAGTGTCAATTATAAATAAGAATTTCTTCTCCTTTTCTCTTTCTTAGTCATCATCATCCCCACCACCATTATCATCACCACCATCACCATCATCATCACCACCGTCATCACCACCACTATTATTGTTAGCTCCTCCAAAGTCACTACCATTATCATGATCTCCATGCCAGATAGTAAACTTCTTAAGAGCAGTAAGTATGTAAAAATGTCTTATTCTTGTGTATACAGAGGAATATTTAGCATATGGTCCTACATAGGATAAACATGAACTAAATTGACAAGGATGAGGGCACCCTTACCCAATGAGCAGATGGCGTGATGCTGGTAGGAAGAGTTCATTAATATACTGCCTGAAAAGTTTATAAGCTTTTTTGAGCCAGCATCCCCAAAGGTGGGAACTTTTTAATTGCATAACTCCTAGTATATTTACATGTATTTATATATGTTATATATCTTGTACTGCTATAGTACAATATTATACATGGTATCAAATACAATAAAATAAAAATTATAAATGTTGCTATAGAAAGGTAACATCTGTTTTTCCGCACCCCAATAAATCATTTTGGGGTTTGCACACCCTATTTAGGAATCCACTGTCATAGAGAAGAGACTCACAATCACCGGTTCTTGAAACAAATCTAAAAAGTGGGTGTAACCAACAATGGGCAGTTACATACAGATAAAGGTCAAATGTTGCATTTGAATTCCTGAAATCAGTGAAGTCAAGGCATTTAATATGCAAGTGCACTGTTGTAACACCAACACATCGCCACCGCATGAACTGTAGCTCTAGTAATTGCACACTGATGGACTGAGCAATAAGCAGCATTTAAAGAAAAGCCAACCTTGACAATCATTCAAACGTACCAGATGGTGCCTTGTTCTCGCTACTATCACTATTTAACATTGTTACATTAAATTAGTGTCTTTTCTTTCTAGGGATTTCTTGAAACAAATTAAGGTTTTAGAGGGCAGGAACAATAATGTGCCTGCCTCCATCACTTTGGAAGCTGCTTTACACCAAGGCAACTGGAAATTCTCAATTACCTGAGAGAGCCCTGCTTTTCATCCCTTTGGAACCAGCATTCTAGCTGTGGGTTTGACCCCCACTAGGAGTTGGGGGTGGGGGGTGGGGGAAAGAAGCAGCATCCTTGCTAGTTCACCAGTGTGGTTTCCTTGCACAATTGTACCCAAATCAGGATGTTCATGTTGTAATTTCAGATCAAGTTGGGGAACTTCTGTAGAAATTGCCACTCCCAAAGACTGGGCTTGGGGCAACTACAGTGTACCCTGGGTGGAATAAGCTTGGGGCCACAACAGTTTTATGGAAGGTCACTGTACAACAGAGTAGACGCAAGAAAGGCTTTGGAGTAGAATCTTGGATGGAATCCTCCATCCGCTGCCCATTGCCTGTGTGACAGTGGACAAGCTACTGAACTTCTTCATGACAAAAGGCAGTCAGTAAAATGCCATAACACTCTTTAGGCTTATTAATAATTTTAAAACAGCAGGCACAGGATCCAGGCTTGTCATTCACTCGGCCATGCCTATGGCTCTGAAAACCTGAGGCACTGGTTTAAGCTACAGGTGTTTTTCCCCTAGAGAGTCAGACGGCGTAAGTCCAGGGCAAATAAACCGTAAACTGGGGCGAATCTTCCATAATTCCCTAGCTCTGGGGAATCTATATTCTTATTATCAAACGAGTTTAGGGATCCCTGCACCAGCAGTTATTTACCATTACTGTAACCACTGCCATTGCTCTTTTATCCCTTCCTCCCGCCGCTGCAGCGCCTCCCCAGGGTGTCACAGTTATGCAGCCTGCCTACTTTCTTCCAGCAAAGGCACTGCATTTTCCGCTCCACTTCCCTCCTTCCTTGACTCTGCAGTCAACTTCTTCTCTGCCATCTGTCGAGTTGGAAAGGCCTGAGTAGATGGATTCACGGGAAGCTTCGAACAGAAAATGACTTAATGCGTTACGCAGCCCACAGATATTTCACAATAAATAACAACAACCGTCCTGTCCCAGAGGGAGATGTGTTGAGGAGAGGAATTTCTCAAATCTTGTCATTGCCTACTTGCTGATTCATTTGTATGTAAGGAAGCATCCCTGCTCAAATGCAAATTTTGCCCATATACACTGTATCTAAGGTAGGTCCTAGAAACTAACAATGACCTAGGTAATCCAATGCTGGCAGTCCAAAGACATATTGAGTATCAAGAGATGGATCATGGGAAAGAAAAGAGAGCTCCATCTGTAAATGCTTAAAAATTGACCCAAACCTGGAGCCTAATGTGATCACCACTGTCTGGAGTGTCTTAACTTCGTAAAGCACTGAGAGATAGGTCTCTTCCAAGCCTGTACACGTGCACACAGATGCACACACAATCCACAACCCAGAATTTTTCAACAAGCTCTACAACTTCAACATCATTAACTTTCCACCAGGGAACATTTCCACAGGGAACTGACGACCAAGAGCTCCAAAATTTATTGTAAGAGCAGCAAGGGGAGCAGAGTTTGCCACCCCCAAAGATGTCTCTTTGGAAATATTGATTATTTTATTCTGGTTAATTTTAAGGAACAGCCCCTGTGCAAGAAGCTCTGAAAAACAGCAGAAATCTCTACCTCTAAGGGCACCTCCCTCACCAGGGCCTGCCTTCACTGTTGTAGCAGAATGCATGGGTTTCAGCCTGCATAACAACCTCGCCCTTGTGTACTGTGTGTTCCTGGTCACCTCCCGTACCTGACTCTCCATCCCACCAAATATCTTCTTTCGTCTTTAGCTGAAGGTGGTATGTAAGGTCATGGCTTCTGTGATTTTCATGAGTCGCTCAGTTTCCCCGAATCTCTCCCATGTATACAGGAGGTATACATGTCATTAAATTGTAATTTATGTCTCTCCTGATAATCTGTCTCCTGTCAATTTGATTATTAAACCATCCAGAAGAACTCTGAAGGAAAATGTTTCCTCCCTGACCAGCATTTTACCCAGTTATTTTAAAATTACATCTCGACAACTTGTAAAAGGTAACTAGAGGTAAATGTGCTCCTTTTACACAGGGCAGACGAGCACACCAAGGTAACTGTTCAAAGAGCCAGCACTTCTGAAACAATGAAATTTTCATTAGCCCCGGTGGTACAGTGAGCTCCACAAATATAAAAGGCTTTGAAAACATTCAACTGGCTACTGCTGTTAATGTTCTGTAGGAAGCTAAAGTACAATGAGAAACAATAAAATACTGAATGTGAGAGCTGGGAACAATGGAGTGTGGTTCTGGTGTTCTGGAATTTGAGCAGTAACCTATTTGTAAGCCTGGAAGGTCTCTACAAAGCAGCCTTGGCTGGCCGGTCTAATAGGTTACAGGTATAAACTCCATAACTGCAATTGTCTTGAAGAAGACCAGCTCCACCTTAGGTATGTAACTGAGTAGAAACTTCATTTCTTTAATGACCTTTTCTACTTTCTTTCCTTTTGACTCAAACCAGCCTCATCCTGACCCACCTGCCTCCTGCTCCCTTGCACGTCCACTCCCTTCATCACGAAGCCCTCAGGACAATGAGGTTCTGATCAGCATCAAATAATCTTAGGAACACAGCCTCAGGCCTGTTGACCACAGAGACAGGGTTTCAATCAAACTGGAGATAACATCTAGGCCTCAGTTGTGTTTCAGCTCCAGACCAAAAAATGCATAGAAACCAGACAGAGTAACGCCCTGGCTGACATCAGGGCCTGATGCACTCACTGATCAGCTACCCCTAGCACCAACCAATCAGTAGACACCATGATCCTAACCTCGACTCTGACTCCTTTAGTCACCAAGATCAGGGATGTTTCTCCTAAATAACTCATGCCCTGCAAGCCCTCTGGGGGAGCCAGGTCTTCAGGCATTAGCTCACCTGTGGCTCTGGGTGTGGGCCACTTCCTGAAAATAAACCTTTAGTTTCTTTGCTGCAAGCTCCTGGCCGTGTCTAATTGGGCTCTGATGAATGCAGGCAAACAGACCCCTTTAGTCTGCTAAGAGGAGTGTGAGTGTGAAGCTCCTAGGGACACTGGTCTCCAGGGTTACAAACATATTACTTGACTCTTCAGCTCCATGCATCATCTAGGCAAGCCAGTTTCGGCACTTGCACAGATCCAAAGCCTCTTTCTAGGTAGGGCAGCTGAAACTTCCTGGAACCACAAGGCAGTGTTTGCTTACAACCCATTTAAAACTGCCATCACTCTCGAGAAGGTCCAGGCTATGCCCCTGATCTGGAGCCCATGTTGTTCCTTCCATAGAAAGCTTTCCTCCTCGCCCTGGAAACCTGGCTCTTTAGCCTTCAGTTGCTGAGCTACCAGGCTGAGAAAAACAGCATCAAGCAATGTCAGCCAGAAATTTTCACTGTGTCTGCAGTTCTGCAGTTCTGAGTGGAAAGATATTCTACTCAACCTTGTACAAGGCTAGTCTTCTTCATATGTTCCCACTCATTAGATTTTAACCTCTGGTAACTTTGGTACGCAATGGGACAATTGTGTAGTTTGTATATGGTATTAAATGCGTAACTCAGATTTATTTTTCCATGGTGTTTTAACTTTTGGTTGACCTATAACACACACACACACAGGAAAAGTGCACAAATTATATATGAACAGCTCAGCAAATATTCACAAACTGATCACATCCTTTGAATCAGTGCCCAAATGAAATGAAGCACTGAAGCATCCCAGAAGCCCCCTTTGTGTCCCCTTTCAGTCGCTATATCTTCCCTCAGAATGACTATCCTGACTTAATACTCCATAGATTTGTTTGATATATTTTCAAACTTTAAATAAAATTCTAAAAACTGACTTATTGTTGAGATATGAAATTAAAAGGTCTTAAATTAATTAAGACAACTTTAAAAAGTTGTTTCTTTTTAAGGTAATTTGAGAGTCCTAATATTAAAGTACCTCTTTTAGTCCAGTCCAACTGCTATGGACTGGGTTGTGTCCTCCCAAAATTCATATGTTGCAGGCCTAAGCCCCAACATGGCTGTTCTTGGAGACAGGTCTTTTAGGAAGAAATTAAGGATAAATGAGGTCATAAGCGTAGAGTTCTAATCATATGGGACTATGGCCTTACAAGAAGAAATAAATTCATTCATTCTCTCTCTCTGTCTCTCTCCACCCCCCCACCCTACAGTTCGGACAGAGGAAGAAGGCTACCATCTGCAAGCCAGGAACTCAGTGTTTACTAGGATCTGAATCAGCTAGCACCTAGATCTTGGGCCTTTTGGCTTGCAGGCTGTGAGAAATAAATTTCTGTTATTTAAACCACCAAGTCTGTGATGTTTTATTATGGCAGCCGAGCTTACACATCAATTTTCTTTAAAAATGTATGAGGTCTGTCCAGAAAAAGTCCAGCCATTGTTAATATAACAAGAATGGTTTACATGACATGAATATAATGTGGCAGCCAAGGAGAGTGGACTGGAATGCACATGTGTGAACAATGACGACTTCACTGTACTAGTCAGTGGGGGCAGTAGACACAGTTGAGTGAGCATGTGCACTGTGTGGCTGTCACATTCAACATGACTGAGCAAGCAGAGCAATGAATAAGCATAAAATTTTGTGTTAAGCTTAAACATTCCTCCACAGAAAGTATTCAGATGATTCAGAAGGCCACAGCTATGGGCAGCTGGTGATTGGCAGCTTCATCACAGCAATGTGCCCGCTCATGCATCACATCTGGTACAGAGATTTTTGGTGAAACATCAAACCCCCAGGTGACTCAGCCCCCCTACAGCCCAGATTTGGCACCCTGTGATGTCTAGCTTTTCCCAAAACTAAAATCTCCTTTGGAAGGGAAGAGATTTCAGACCATTGATGAGACTCAGGAAAATATGATGGGACAGCTGATTGCAATTGGGAGAACTGTGTGAGGTCCCAAGGTGCCTACTTTGAAGAAAGGAGAGACTAAGGTGTCATTGTCCTATGTACAATGTTTCTTGTATCTCGTATTTTCTTCAATAAATGTCTCTATTTTTCAGATTACATAGCTGGATTCCTTCTGGACTGGACCTTGTATTTCACTGTTTGAGTAATAAGTTTATCACTGAAGGCCAGCCTCTACGTTCAAAATAATGCATTGTGTTTGTAATATTAAGAGAAGCTGGCACATAAAATTATAATTTCATACTGCCCAGTAAGAAAAGTAGGTTTGTTAGATAAACATAATGACACCTGTGTGCGAAGTGCTGGGGTGCAAACACAAAAAGGCTAGATCTCTTTCTTCTATGAAATCCACACTTTACTTCAGGAGTTTCAATTATTCCAAGTTAACGGTAGATATGAATGGTCTCTAAGGTAAGTTGAAGGTGTCCTGAGTTTGAAGCAATGCAATAAAACCCCTGTCCTTGCCACTGCCTTTGCTATCAGGGTGGCAGATGCACTGCCTCTCACTAAAAGTAGACACCCAACACATATTGTTGATTAAAGAGGTAGCTGGAGGATATTGAAGTGCAGCTGAAGCAGAGCGAGGTGCCAAGAAGTGGCTTGCTTTAATTAACACTCTGTTGGGAAGAGTAAGGCTCCCAGTGGAATCACCCAGAGTACTCAGAGGGACTGCAGTGATTCTATTTGCAAGCCAGTGTGACAAGAAGCGTTTCCACTGAGTCATATTTGCAAAAGCCCTCGCTTCCCCCTCCTGTAAACAAATGCCAATTACTATGTAGGATGTGACTTCCTTAAAGCCAAATGAAAATAAGAGGGCAACCAAGTAGCATGCAATTTGCCACTTGGGCTTTTAATTTACGGACCTATTGCATGCCACTTGTGTTGGTGAAGGAAACAAAAAAATAATTAGAAAGGTAGGCTAACAGGGAGAATAAGATGTTTGCAATGTCTGGGTCCTCCTCATAACTCAAAAGGCACTGTTTATTATACTGTATCGAAATATAAAACAAATGATCTGTCTACAACATAAACTATTTAGGCTGAACACAAGCCAAATGAAAGCAGCTGCCACTAGATTAAAAAGTCATTTTCTCAGCCAACTCAGATTAAAAAAAAAATACTTTATCAACATATTTCTTCAACTCAAGCAGATTTTTATTATTCTCTGTTTCATCTGCACATAAAAATAAAAACAGCACTCCTGGCATGACTATTTGCCAGAAATTTCATTTCAGATAAACAGATGGTGCTAAACTAAAAATATTAGGAGGGTATTATCTGTAAAATTCAAATCATTTTAGTATATGTTGCCTTTAGTCTTTTTTTTTTCTCCAACAAAGAAGCTTCTTATTCCAAATCTATTACACCAAAGTATAGCTAATATTTATTTTCAAGGATGTTGAACAAGGGGTAGTTGTCATTTCGCTTATGCCCCCTATCTTTAGGGGCTCTTGACAAGAAATAACATTAAAATATACTGTACCTTCTTCACTCTAGGGCCCTGGGGTTA
Organism: Macrotus californicus; assembly: GCA_007922815.1. Lineage (NCBI taxonomy): Eukaryota > Metazoa > Chordata > Mammalia > Chiroptera > Phyllostomidae > Macrotus > Macrotus californicus. Next base: position 11,142 of record VMDR010007808.1, read on the forward strand.
ATCTGGTGACAAAGTTTAAAAGCTACAAATTAAAGTTAGAATTCTCTTTACTGGTTGACTTACTTGCTATTCAAGACCTGGGCACATTTTGTGCACCTGGGCATCCAAGTTCTAAATGGCTAACTTTAATTAAATGCACAGAAGGCAGATAAAGGGGGGGGGAAGAGGGGCATAGCAAATAACCGAAAGACAAGCCTCCTAAGTTCCAATAATAATTAAAACAGTCCCTCTAATAGCTCACTGAAACTTCTCCCCCAGGGCCAGCCCATAGCTACAGCAACTCTGAGAACCCATCAAAGCTCTAACTGCTGGGATTGAGTTAGATTAGAGCACTGATTAGAGCCAGTGATTAGAGCACTGCCCTTGTACAGGTTTACCATGCAGTGCCTGTCAGGTCGAACCATGTGAAATTGTCAACCTTCAGCCCAGTTATGATCACGATATATTTCAACCTAATATTGACACTGCTTCCCAAGGCTACTTCATTTCTAACCCTGGTTCTAGTACAAATAAGGGATATTATTGAACAAACATAATTCAGACTGTAAACCTAATATCAAAAGTATGTTGTAATACATGTAAAGTATGTAAGAAATTGAGTCTACTGCAGCCACCAGCATCCATAATTATGAGTTAACTAGTTCAGATAAATTAGGAGCTTTGGCACCGTAGCTTCACTGGGAAATAGAAGAAGGCCAAGCTCTATTTGCAAATATATTGGTAGCCTTATTAACACTGTTAAAATGCCCATCCTACCCAAAGCAATGTGTAGAGTCAATGCAATTCCTATCAAAATACCAATAATATATTTCACAGAACTGGAATAAATATTCCAAAAATTTATATGGAACCACAAAAGATCCCGAATAGTCACAGCAATCCTGAGAAGGAACAAAATTGGAGGTATCACACTACCTATATGAAACTATACTCCAAGGCCACTGTAATCAACACAGCCTGGTACTGGCATAAAAACAAACATATAGAGCAATGGAACAGAGTAGAGGGCCCAGAAATAAACCCATGGCTATATGGTCAATTAATATCTGACAAAGGGGGCAAGCACATACAACGGGATAAAGGCAGTTTATTCAGTAAATGTTGTTGGGAAAATTGGACAGATATGTGCAAACACTGAAACTAGACCACCTTCTGACACTATATCCAAGAATAAACTCAAAATGGATTAAAGACTTAAATGTAAGACTTGAGACCATAAAACTCCTAGAGGAAAACATAGGTAATAAAATCTTGAACATTTCTCTTACTAATATTATTTTATGATACATCTCCTCAGGCAAGGAAAACAAAAGAAAAAATAAACAAATGGGACTACATCAAACTAAAAAGATTTTGTGCAGCACAGGAAACCATTGACAAAATGAAAAGATGACCCACTGAATGGGAGAACATATTTGCTAATAATACATCTAATAAGGGGTTAATATCCAAAATTTATTTAAAAAAAAAAAAAAACCTCATACAACTCAACACCAAGAAAACAAACAATCCAATTAGAATATGGACAAAGGACCTGAATAAACACTTCTTGAAAGAGGACATACAGATGGCCAATAGACATATGAAAAGATGCTCAATGTCACTAATCATCAGAGAAATGCAAATTAAAACCACAATGAGATACCATCTCACACCTGTCAGAATGGCCAGCATCAATAAATCAACAAACAACAAGTGTTGGCGAGGATGTGGAGAAAAGGGAACCCTTGTACACAGTTGATGGGAATGCAGACTAGGCAGCCACTGTGGAAAACAGTATGGAATTTCCTCAAAAAATTAAAAATGGAACTGCCTTACGACCCAGTGATCCTACTTCTGGGTATATACCCAAAGAAACCTGAAACAGTAATTCAGAAGAATATGTGCATCCTTATGTTCAGAGTGCTCACTTTTTAGAGTGATGTTTTACTGTAGCTACAGCAACATCTGAGCTGAGACAGCGGCTGGACTGCCCCTTCAACCACGGCACCGAATGTTTGCAATTGTGCACCAAATGGACATTCACTTGCAAGTGAAGTCATCAGAGCTGACGCCCAATGGTTTTAGCCAGCACTGCTAGCATGGAGTTCTGCTCCTGGTGATGTTGCCACCGATTTATTATGTTCCCTGCCTAATAGTAACAGACCATGGTCAAAATTTACCTCCTGGAGTTCAAAGTTAGGTGGATGGTGACAGTGCAATTTTACTGAAGTGGGCTCCCCAACCCAGTTTAAAGAAGATCATTTCTGAATATTTTCAGAAGCAGTGTTAAGATTGTTGTTCTTGCTTGGCCTTTTTATTTCTAATATGTGTGCGGCACTTACAATGCTTCACATGATCACAGGAGATAAATTTGTCCTCAAACCTTGGATCTGGAAATGTGGCATTGGAGCAGGTAATTGGCTTTCAAGATGACAAAACTATCTCTGAATTTCCACTTGCATCTCAGCTTTCATTGCATTCATACCAATTTCAGCATCTTCACTGGAGAAAAATGATAGAGGTATCTTTCTGGCAGGTCACGGAGAAAATACTTGCTTCAAGGCACATCAGTGTGGTTAACTGCTTTAGCAGCTTCCAGCAAATAAACTATTGGTTGTTAATAAGCACTGCTATGTTGGTGTCGTTATCTGCAAAGTACAGAATTAAGGGTTCATCGTCCAAACAACATTTTAGAAAAATATGTTACTGCTTTTACATTTTGTTGGACCTGCAGTTTGGAAAGCATTGTTGACAGCACCCCGCACACCGTTAGGGAAGGAGTTCTTGTTTATTAAAAGCAACAACAAGTTAAATGAACACTTCCTCAACTTTAATGATCCCCAAAGATTCTGATTTGGGAGTTGGGGGTAGGACCAAGGAATTCGTGTTTCTGACATGCTTCCAGGAGATGCAGATGCTGGGGAGGGGTCCATACTTGGAATACCTCTGAGTTCAGTAAAGACTTCGTCTTTTCCCACTATCTCCAGTTGTGGGTCCGGTTTACTGAAGGGGTGTCCATCTGCTCTTTTTATTTCACCACTTTCTAAGTTTCTTTTCAGCCTTCTGTTCTTTTGAAAGTAATAATAATAGCCCTGGCTGCTGTGGCTCAGTGGATTGAGCACCAGCCCGTGAACCAAAGGGTCATCAGTTCAATTCCCAGTCAGGGCACATGCCTGGGTTGAGGGCCAGGTCCCCTGTAGCGGGTGCACAAGAGGCAACCACACAATGATGTTTCTCTCTCTCTCTTTCTCCCTCCTTTCCTTTCTCTCTAAAAATAAATAATAAAATCTTGAAAAAGAATAATAATAAAACAGCTTTATTGAGATACAATTTGCATACTACACAAGTCATCCATTTAAAGTGTCCAGTCGAATGGTGTTTAGAATATCCACAAAGTTGCGCAACCATCACCATTATTTTAGAATATCTGCATCACCTCAAAAAGAAACTCCATATCTTTTAGCTATCACCCCCACCTTTCCCTCGGCCCCTGGTAACCACTAATTTACCTTTTGTCTCTATGAATTTGCCTACTCTGGACATTTTATAGAAATAGAACCCTACAGTCCGCCTCTGTTCTTACGTTTTCTTGACAGGACCGGAACAAAGCAGTATTTGTCCCAACTGAACATGATTAGAAAAACAACACTGCCAGGCACCATTCTTTAAGAAATGAGGCTCTTGGAGATGACCTCTATTCCTCCACAGGGTCAGTGGCAATAGTAGTGAAAGTCACTGGGATTTCAACGGTTTACCACATACTCTTTGGGTGGGATCTCCTTATTGGACATGGCCACCTTTTAAGAATGACCCATTTTTTCCTTTGGAGGACTCGTCTTCACAGCTCCAACTGTGTGGTTTTAACAGCACTGCTAATCACTCATAGTACACTCTTCCCAGCTCCCATCACCCATGTAATAGACTGATGGTTTGTGTCACAAGGTGGGGCCTTTCAGAGGTAATAAAGTCATGAGGGCTGAGCTTCATGACAATGGGAGAGAGCTTGCTTCCTCTCCCTGCTCTCCCCCCACGTGAGGACACAGCAAGATGGCCATCTGGAAACTAGGAAGTGGGTTCTCAACAGAACCCAACCATGCTGGTACCCTAATCTGAGAATTCCCAGATCCAGACTGTGAGAAATATGTTTTGCTTAAGCCACCCAGTGTCTGATATTCTGTTACAGTTGCCCCAGCTTTCTAAGACAACCCAATTCCTAAGACAGGATACATGACCCAAACTTGCTCTCAGCGAGCTTGAAACTTCCCTGGACATTTTCAAATCAGCCCTAAGGGAAAGGAACTGTTTCTTTTCAGGTGTCTGTGCCAGAAGGGTGTGAGCCCTTGAGCTGCCATCAACCAGGGTTTCAATATCCTGGTTGAAACCAGCAGAGAGAAGCAGAGATGCGGAGGGAGGGTAAAATCTTGAGGATCCCCATCTTGTCCCTGAAGTTCCCTGGGCTGCCCTGGTTATTGCTTCCTGAAACTTGGTTTGTTGGTTCTGGCCTCTATTATAGAAGTAGAATGGGCCTCAGGCAGGCCTAATGGCTCAGAAACTCATGGGAAATCAACCTTTAATACCAGCAGTCTCATGACAAATGAGGAAAGTGCAAGGGTTGTTTTGTGTCTATTTCTTATATCTGGTGAGTAGGCAGGCAGGCAGCCAGGTTCTGCAGTATGATTGGAAGGGGCTAATAGAGTGAAAAGACCCCCAAAAAAGAGTTGGGTTTGAGCTGCTCCCACCCAGCAAAATTCTCACTCTGTGCCCACTAACCTTAAAGAGATCTTGGAGAAATCAAGGATGCAAGCTACATTGTCTCTTGCTTTGTGAGGTTGTTTCGTACAACTAGGTTTCTGTGTCTTTTGACATCAGAAAAAACATATTCCTTTAACTATATCTATGGGCATCTTTCCCTTAATCACATCGCTGTCTCACTGAGACAAATTGTGCAATGATCCTTCTAATGAATCCCTTTTTATCTAAACTCCTTCTTGTTTGCTCTCTCATGTGTTTAAAAATGTTTCAACTGTCCTGACTGGTGTGGCTCAGTTGATTGGGCATCATCCTGCAAAGCAAAAGGTCACTGGTTCCATTCCCAATCAGGACCCATGCCTGGGCTGCGGGTTCAGACCCGGTCAGGGCACATAGAGGCAACTGATCGATGTTTCTCTCTCACATAGATATTTCTCTCCCTCTCTTTCTCTCTCCCTTCCCCTCTTTCTAAAAAAAAAAAAAAGTTTCAACTAATACAACTACTGATGCTAAGAAATTCAGTCATCAACCTGCTTATCTGAAGATAATGTGCCCACTATACCTTTGAGCAAAATCTGACTATATATATTCAAGCAGAACAGCATGAACTGGCTACCAATCCCAGAGGAAGACTCCAAACACTTCTGCCCATTGCATCGTCATATCAGAGTTGCCATGGAAAATACAACACAGGCAAGAACTGCATGGAACAATGCTTTATTTATGTGAAGAGACTGAGTAAAATCAGCTTTAATAGTCAGTGTCTGTCCTCCATGGCCAGCAAGTCCCCCAGGCAGCCAAGAAAGGGCAATTGGCCTATGCACACCCCTCCAGTGCCACAGCGGAAGGACCTTGATCTTGGAGTGTGAAATACTGAAAGCTGGGTGCGTGCCTGTGGGTCATTGACGTACACACTTAAACAGAATGAAGGAACACTCATTGACCATAAAACAGGGAAAGAAATGCCCGTACAAGGCAATAAGCCCAGCATAAGCTGTGTGGGCTCTTTTCTCTTGATAAGGACAGGTTCCAGGCCTAAGGTCCATTCTTACATGGGCAAACGGGGGTCAAAAGACTGAGGACATGAGACTGCCTTCTACAACTATAACCACATCCATTGGAAAGTTGGGCTTGCAAGGTACAGAAAATCCAACTCAAACAGAATTGGCTCACATAACTGAAAAAGTCCAACAGTAAGGACCCTAGCTCCATTTATGTGTGACTCTCTCCTCTGCCTTCCTATGTAATAACTGTCACCATGTTAAGACTGGCATTCTGTATGAAAGCAAAGTGGCTGCAGATTTTGTCTCTCCTGACATTAGACCTTCCTGTAATTAGAGCAACTTGGCATTCCTAAAATAAAGGGGAGAGGCAATCTGAAGGTCCACCATACTGATCCAGGCTGTTTTGACTTAGTGTAGTTTGGTAATGGATGAACTTCAGTTGTGTACCAGGCATTGTCTATGAATGAACACAGCCCTGCCACCCCCCCCAAAAAAAACCCTCAGTCTTCTAGTTAATGCATAAATAGTTACTGTGAATATAATAGTGAATGTTAATTTGTGGGTAACTCAAGAAACCCAGAATAGGATACTTAGCTTAAATCTAGGCCCCTTGGTTAATATTTTCCTTGTGCTTGAAGGTATTTCCACTTGAGACTTCAACTCCATACAGATACTCCATAAGGGTAAGAGGCCTGACTCCACAGAATCTACTTATCCCTGGCACGGACTGGCTCTCATGCCATCCTAAATCTGTCCCAGGGGAAGCCATTGCATAACTGTATTTTAACCAGTTAGGGGTTTTCTTCTTTCCATGTTCAGCCAATTGTTTGTTCTCTAGTCATATTCTCTTTCATTAACTTTGGAGAGTGTAACAACCCTATCCTGCCCTCCCCCATTTGTTCCAACAGCTCCCCATCCTCTCTGCCTACATGGGAAAACTTAATTTTCATTTTTCAATATATGGAAACCCAGTAACACTTTTTAGAACAAGTCAGCAGGTACTGTGAAAGTGAGGACTGACATTTATTAAGCACCAACTATGTACCAGGCACACGAATAGACTTCTTTTTGCATCCATTTAATTCTCAGAGAAGTCTGGGATGGATGGATAGCCCTGTTTTACAATGAGGAAGCTGAGTCCCAGAGAAGGTGTTTTTACTCATAGAAAGTTATACAGCTGCTTAGTGGCAGAAATCTACACCCAAGGCTCTCTGATTTCAAAGGTTTTCCAAATCTGGACTCTTCATTACACAGCAATTTTGATTTAGACTGCAATGAAAAATCATATGGACAGTTCACACACACACACACCCCCCCCAAGAACCTGGCCCCACTGCTAGAGATTCTCACTTTAAACGGGTGAAGCATCAGTGTTGTCCTTCAAAGCTGCTTGGATGATTCTAATGAAAACCCAGCATTGGAACAAATAGTACTAGAATATGTTGCCTCCCAAAGTATATCAATAAATTTCATGAAACATAGAAGTCGAACGGCACTTCAAGCTTGGCATCTAAAAATAGCTAATAGTACTAATACACAGTATTAAAGGAAATGGGGTAATTTTAGCTATGGTGCTTTACGCATGCAAAGTGTTTATGATAGGCCTGGGACCTAGACGGACAGCATGAGTAAGAGCCCCAAAACCTGCTCTTGACTTTGCTTCTGAGCCTGCACATAGAATAGTTGGCTTCTCAGCACGTCACAAATGCCCTGTCCCGTATGCCCTTGGCCCACTCTGGGCTCACCTGCAGCTACTAGGGAACACAATCTCATACACACTGACAGCTTCCCACCTCAAACAGCCACCCGTGTCTCTGCATCTCTGCCCGAGGGCTTTCCTGAGCACCTTTGGAGCTGTTCAGCCTGTGCTCAGGGTGTCCAGGTAGTGCCAGGGATTCATTATCCCCAAGAGCAGCCCTTAATCAATGAATGACAGAAGCCTGTGGCTAAATACCTTAGCTTCCCATCCTTAGTGGGGTGATTCAGAGGCTGCTTGGTTCCCCTGAGCTTCATTGGTGCATGGTTATAATTACTGATAGCTCACCCTTTGGGGGAACTTCCTGTTTAACCGTCTCCAGTCCCTCACTTGTGTTTACCGGGATCATTTCCCCAGTTTACTCTCTGCGGCCAAATCCTAGTCTCAGGGTCTGCTTCAGGGGCAGCAAAACTAGAACAGCAACTTCTAAGTGTCTCATTTTAGCCTCAGATATAAATAAGTATTAAGCCAACAAGGAAACTAATTTATACATAAATACTCCTTCATAGCTTACAAAGAGATTACACAAACACTCTCACTTTGATCACTAAAGAAGATCACTTCGTAACACCACCACAAGAGGGTTTGGGGATGGGTGCCATGGGCTTTAGTTTCTTGAGAGAAAAGTATCCCATTATCATAATAAAGACAGGCATAGATTAATTTGCCCCTTTATGCATGCACTCTGCTGACTCTATTTGATTCTACGAGTGAGTTCTTCACAAGAAAAATGGTCTTTTCAAGCAAATATTAGAAATAATTCTATTGCTTTATACAGAGGATGCTCAACAATGACAACAATCAATGTCAGTGTTTGTTTTTTAATTTTACCTTGCTTCATTATGTAAAATTTTATGTTAAAAATATGTGTTGTGGCTTCAAGGTTCTGGCCAAAATGGTGGCATAAGTAAACATGGTACTTGAAACTTCCCACAACCAAATCAAAATTACAACTGAACTACACAACAACTATCATTCAGAACCATCTGAAATGTAGCTGAATGGAAGTCCTACTACTAAGGATATAAAGAAGAAGCCACATGGAGACTGGTAGGAGGGGTGGAGACATGGAACAGGCTAGTCCCACACTCACGTGTGGTAGATAAAAATTGGGAGAGATATCTTGGATGAAGAAGTCCCCCTGAGGCGCCAGGGGTCCCAGTCCCATACCAGGCCCCTTATCCCAGGGCTGCAGTGCTGGAAAGAGAGGTCCCCACAACTTCTGGCTGTAAAAACCAGTGGGGATTGTGGCTGAGTGAGACAGAGGGTAACTGGAGTCCCAGGCAGTTCCTCGTTAAGGGCCCACACATGGACTTACTCAAACTCACTCCCTCTGAGCTCCGGTGTGGGGGCAGCAGTTCAAAAGGCATGTTGGACATATGGGGAGGACCTAAATTATCTGCCAGGAGGGTGACAGCTAGGGGTTAGCTCTCTCCCAGAGAGAAGTGCTAACAGAGGCCATTGTTCCTTTTCTGAGACCACCCACAATAAGTGAGATAGAGAAAGACAAATGCAAGATGATTTCACTTATACGTGAAATCTAAAAACCAAAATAAACAAACAAGTAGAACAGAAACAGACTCATAGGTACAGAGAGTATTTTTATGGTTCCCAGATGGGAGAAGGGTTGGGGGACTGAGTGAAAAAGGTAAAGGGATTAAGAAGTACAAATTGGTAGTTAAGGAATAGTCACAGGGATGTAAAGTACAGTATACAGAATATAGTCAATAATATTATAGGAACTATGTATGGTGTCAGATGGGTACTACATTTATCAGGGTGATCATTTAAGTTATATAAATGTCTAGTCACAGGGTTGTACACATAAAACTAACATAACATTAAATGTCAACTGTAATTTAAAAATAAAAAATTTAAAATATGTATTGTGGAAACATTTTTTCACTGAGCTAAAAACAATTTAACATGGGCAGAGACTAGGGATAACAGAGAAATTCAACTTTTTTTCTGTCTTCCTATAATTTAAATACAAATGAAATAGAAAGGGGGAGATCATTGATGTTGCACCATAAAACGTAATATACCTTTGCCATTTCTTTGTAACATATAGGAGATCCTTCTGCGTATTATAGCTCATAGCAGTGTTAGCTATAGAAAACTTTAAATAAAATTGGCTAGCTCAAGGAAAGGATATTATTATTTTGAGAATAAGAATGAGCAAAAATGCCCAGCTCTCTCTCCGAGTCTAAACCCTAATGAAATAGATAATCCTGCAGTAGAAGAATTCAATTCAAGCTATTATTGTCCCATCCATGCTGAGTCAGGGCTGTCTACCTTGCACTTTCCTTCACAGAAAGTAGGACTCCTTTTTAGGGGAACTGCAGTCTTTTCTCTTCATTTAGACCTTTTTATTGCTGGTTGTATTTCTACTACTCCGACTTGAAGGAATTTGAACACATTTCCTTAAAAACAAGATTAAAAGTTTTTAAGTTTACATAGGAGAGTTACCACATTAACCATATAGTTGTTTCTTTCAGTTTTATATTTCCTTTTCAAAAAATCTAGATGGTTTCTTGAAATATCTAAGCTATAATATCCACAGACGAAACCTTGAACTACAAGGTTGTTTTCCTCTGAATCCATTGACCCCTGATTTTAATTAAAACACAATTTCATTCATCTTTTGGGGTCAGGATTTGGTCCAAGTGGTCATGACAAAGTGGGGTGCAAAATGGGTGTTTCCTCATAGAGGGTGATAGTGTAAAGGGGGAAACTGCTTCTCGAAAAAAAATCAGAACAGGAACAAGTGCTGATCCTAATTGCATGACTAAGGAAGGGAGGGAGGCGAGATATGAAAGCAACATTTGTCTAGGGTCACTGAACAGAAAGGCACGCAAACCGAAGAGGAAGGAACTTGGGGACGCTTAAAGAAGTTTGAAGGGAAGGAAGCAGGTGGGTGGAAAAGATGCCAAGAGTCGGTGAAACCCCCAGAGAGAAGCTCGATTTGCATATTTGACCTCCTCCGTATAGTCATAGTTTCTAAAATACATGAACAATTGTTTTAGCCACCAATCCCTATCGAACATTCCATGTAGGGCAAGGGAAACCAGCCAGTTGGGATTGGTCTAACATTTTCATTCCTGATAATAACAATATGGAGATTTTAACATATTAATTAAAACAGTAGTAGTGTTCCAGATCATCATGCTAATTATTCCTGTAGGATTCCAGACAGATTAAAGGAGGATCCAATATTTAAAAAGCACATATTCACCTGTTTTCCTGTACTAAAGTAATATGACATTGTCTTGCGGAAGCGAGAAGCTGTAATGCTCTTTTCGACATTTCTCTTTGGGACTTGTAATCTTTATCATTGATTGTTGGACTGTGGATGAAAGACAGCTTTTCTGGACAATTCAAAATGCATTACATCTTCTTTCAGGCAGATTATTTTTCATCTAAAAGAGGTCATTATTTGTTATCAGCATCCCCCAAACTTTTGTTTATTGGGATTATTGCCCTTCTCTATGCTTATTTTTATAATGTATCAAATATCAACATTCTGGTCAGCAAGCAACTTTAAGAAAACATGGGTTTGAAATGAATAGTACTGAGATTAATAGAGGGCAATTTTGATGTTTCCTGCCTTAGGACTGTTTGAGACGCAGCTTGGTTGTTTTGGACTCACGCAGCGGCTCCATACCGACTTGAATTTTGTGTGTTGCTCATGAAGATGTCAGCTTATTTAGACATAGCACTTAAATTCTACCCTGTGTTTTAGAACAATTCCTGTTTTTCTCTTTGCTCGGGTAGTCATAGTTTTGATATATGAATTTGTGTGTCTGAAGTTTTAAGTAATCAGTAACTTAGGTTCGAACACTATCACATAACACGGAATACTTGTTTGTGGTTTCAAACAGCAACTATGACTTTGAAATCATACTCGCTGTAACATTCAGATGAGTTCTGTTTCAACACTTGGAAATTATAATATTCTTGCATGTTTTATTTATCAGTTGCCTTTCTCCTACTGCTGATTGCATGTCCAAGGAACAATGAAAGCCAAAACATTCAAGTTTAATTTATGTGAATGTTGTAAGTGGTGGTGATTGAAATTGGACAAGGGCTGCAAACATTCCTAGGTCATTTTGTACAGATTTTTTTTTTTCCTGAGTCTGGCTAAGAGTTAGGTTCTTTGATATCAGCTAAAACTGTGAAAATTAAGTCAGTTGTGCAAATTCAAACCTTAGGAGGCATTTTTGATCTGAAAATCTGTAAGTATTATGCTAATTGTCCAGGCTCCAAAGAGAAAATCTGGTGAATAAGACTGCAAGAGCAGATTTGAGTTTTCTAATGTATGTTTCCCAGTTGGAAACAGATCACTTTTATTACCTTTTTCTTATTTTCAGTTGCAGTTTGTGGACTCATAAATATTATACATAGTTAAAAATTGAATGGAATTCTATGATTTACTTTTTCATAGATTTTTTAGAAAGTAATTAGCTTGTTCTTTGCTGCTCTCATGATATTGAGGCTAAAAAAATATTATATAAGGATGTTGAGGTTTTAAAAAATTTATGGTGGGAAAGTTGACTCTGGAATAATACAGTTTCTGCTTTCGTAGTTAAATAGTACTTTTTCTACCTCCACCTCCACCCACACGTACACACTCCATTCATTAATTGCATTATGTATGGAAAGTGGGGGGGACATTCTTAGTGAAAACTGCTCCTAAGAGTAAAGGAGATATACTAGTACATCAAGCAAAATGTTTGGTAACCAGTGCCTTTTTGACTTTGCCGATTTAGGAGACATATTTTTGAAATTTTAACATTCATCTGTTATAGGATGTTGGAAATAAATTCAGACACTTTTAGTGCATTCCTTGGTAGGCTACTTGGGTAGCTTCTGGGTTCTGTTAACGGCTCTAGTAGCTACTTTCATGCTGATTTTTCTTTAACAGGCATCTATTCTTTCTGGTTTCTGTTACCCTTTGAAGGAAAAATCAAGTCCTGAAAATTAATCTCAGATTTATATATATGTTAACTGGTCTAGAAAATCTCTGAGTTTTTTCCATGGGTGACCCATTTCACCCACTGGTGTTGGAGTTTTTAGACATACTTGCAAAGAAAGAAAGAAAAGAAAAAGAAGGAAAAAATCACAAATAAATATCATCTGCTTAGGTTTTACTCATCTTACTGGCTTGCTTCAATATTTCAAAATCCTGAGTTCTGAATTTAGGACACTTTCCATTCAGGTGTCATCTGAACATTTGGTCAGTTTGCCATCTCAAGAGAAATAGACAGTCTGTGCCTCCCCTCAGGGAGCCTAGTAACAAGCTGTCTCATAGGAAGGACTTCTCACTAAAATGTTCAAGTGAGAAGGGTGATTGCGGTGTGTAAATTCCAGGTTAGGATGATCCTTGCCTGAGCAAGGCCATTCCACTGACAATTAACCCAAGTTTTCCTAATTCCTGACGATGCACTCTTGATTGGGTGCCTCCTGCCCATCTCGACTTCTCTATAAGTGCAGAGGAGCAGACTCTTTCTACTGAAGTCAACACTTGGTGCTTTCCAGTGTGCCCTGCCCCCAAACACTTCTCTATGGAATGAGAAGAGTTGGGAGGTGGCACATATGACATATGTATGCCATTGTCATACATTTCATTGACTCTCCTCTAAGTTTCTTCAATAAACCTGCCTTGCCCCTTCATTATGTACTGTGTGTGGTATGTGTCCTTGCTCTGGGATGAAATAGCTGGCACTTAATGTGGGGTAAAGACCACTTGACCTACTGCTATGGTCTTGGGAAGACAGAAGGGTGTAAGGGGATGGTGGACAAATCTTCCCTGGGGTTATTGGCAAGTCACCTGGCTGAGTTGGAATGACCAATGACTAACTGGTCACAAGCCTTATGCCCAAAGACTGCAGAAGCCCTGGATCATAATATCTGTAATGAAAGGAAGCAGTGGGATGATAAAACTGCCATAATTCCATCCCCTGGTTCCTCCTCAGCAGTTTGGAGATCTTTTCAAGCCCTAGAGATGACAAGGAAGGTATAAGGTGTCGTAGGAAGAAAAATGGACCACTGAAGATGCTCATGTCCTAATTCCCAGAAGCTGTAAATATGTTATATTACATGGAAATGGGGAATTAAGGATACTATTTAGCTTACTTTAAAATAGAGAGGTTACCCTGGATTATTGGGTGAGTCTGATATAATCACAAGGGTCCTGAAAAGTGGAAGAGGAAGGCCAAACAGTCCGAGTCAGAATGCATTGGAAAACCACATAGCTGAGAGAGGAGTGTGTACAGAAGCTAATATCTCCTGCTGTATATGGTCATCACTCCAGACCAAGTCAAGCAGTCTCTGCAAGGCCTAGGGAAGCTGCCAAGTGACTCCCTGATCACTTCTTGGGACATAGTTTCAGTCTCTCTTCCTCTTACAGCCACATCAAAATTACAACTAACCTATAGAACAACCATCACTCAGAACCATCAGAAATCAAGTTAAATGGAAATCCAACAACTACGGAATTAAAGAAACCACATCCATCCAGACCAGTAGGAGGGGTAGAGACATGGAATGAGCTGGTCCCACTTCCATGTGTGGTGGATAAAAATTCCGGAGGGGTATTTTGGGAGTGAGGAGTCCCAGCCCCACACCAGGCGCCCCAGCCCAGGGTTCCAGTGACAGGAAGCTAAGACCCCACAACTTCTGGCTGCAAAAAGCAGCGAGGATTGAGTTGGTAGAAGAAACTTCCCAAGCAGTTCCTCTTAAAGAACCCACAAATGGACTTACTCAGACTCACTGCCTCTGAGCTCCAGCACCTGGGTAGCAGCTTGAAAGGCTCCAGTAGCATACAGGGAGGAACTGAAGTATCTGGCATCAAGCTGAGAGCAGGGGGACAGCTTTTTCCCAGACACAAAGGTGGGCAGAGGCATTGTTCTGTTTATGAGCCCTCCTCTCACAGAGCCACAGAGCCAGCAGGCTGGTGCCATATCTGAGACTCCACCAACCTGGCTAACACTGTTTGCCCTGCCCTGGAAATTGCCTGAGGCTCTGTCCCACCCAATTTATAGGCCCATCCAAGCTGTTAACAGTGGCTTTTCCGTATGAATGCCTGGTCTTGGCTCATACTTCACAAATTGCTAAATCCTCTCAAACAAGCAACAGCTGGCCTCAGTGAGTTCCAGGCCCGACACTAGCAGCAGCTAGCCTAGGTTCACAGGTTGGCTTCACCTGGGAATCTCCAAGCCTAGCACAAGTAGCAGCCATCTGCAGGTTGCTTTGTAGCTCAGGCAGGGTGGCCCCAGGCAGAACACAGGTGGGGGCTGACCTTGGCCTATACCATCCAGGAAACTCCAGATCCTGCACACCTAGAGGACAGCTACAGACCATGTCAGAGCACCACCACCCTGCTCCTGCACAGCTGATCCTCCACAGAGGGTGGAGATTGGTGGTCAGTGGTTACAGTCAGTCCTTGCAGCTGACTGGCCTGGGTAAATCCCTCCCATTGACCTACCAACAGCAAACAAGGCTCAACTACAAGAGGAGGGTGTACTCAGCCCACATGAAGGGTGCACCTCGAACCCACTTGGGAGATAGGGGAGGCTGTGCCACTGTACGCTATAGGACATCTACTACATTAGGTCACACTACCAAGACAGGGAGTCATGGCAGCTCTACTTAATACATAGAAATAAACACAGGGAGGCTGTCAAAATGAGGAGACAGAGAAACATGGCCCAAATGAAAGAACAGATCAAAACTCCAGAAAAAGAGCTAAACAAAATGGAGATAAGCAATCTATCAGATGCAGAGTGTAAATCACTGTTTATAAGGATGCTCAAGGAACTTAATGAGGACCTTAGCAGAATAAAAAAGAACCAGTCAGAAATGAAGGATACACTAATTAAAATAACAATTTACACTAGAGGGATGTTAATAACAATAACAATTTACACTAGAGGGATGAAGCTGGAAATCAAATTAATGATTTGGAACATAGGAAGAAAAAAACAACCAATCAGAACAAGAAGAAGAAAAAAGAATCCAAAAGGATAGTATAAGTGGCCTATGGAACAATTTCAAGAGGTCCACCATTCGCATCATAGAGGTGCCAGAAGGGGAAGAGGAAGAGCAAGAAATTGGAAATTTGAAAAAATAAGGAAAGAAAGCTTCCCTAATTTGGTGAAGGGAATAGACATGCAAGTGCAGGAAGCACAGACAGTTCCAAACAAGATGGAGACAAAGAGGCCCACTCCAAGACACATCATAATTAAAATGCCAAAGATTAAAGATGAAGAGAGAATCTTAAAAGCAACAGGAGAAAAGGAGATTGTTACTTATAGGGGAGTTCCCATAAGACTGTCAGCTGATCTCTCAAAAGAAACTGCAGGCTAGAAGGAATTGGCAAGAAATATTCCAAGTCATGAAAAGCAGGGACCTACAGCCAAAATTGCTCTACTCAGCAAAGCTATCATTTAGAATCAAAAGGCAGATAAAGAGCTTCCCAGAAAAAATTAAAGGAGTTCATCATCACCAAACCATTATTATATGAAATGTTAAAGAGATTTAAGAAAAAGATTAGCCCTGGCTGGTGTGGTGGCTCAGTGGATTGAGCACGGGCTGGGAGCCAAAGGGTTAGCCGGTTCGATTCCCGGTCGAGGCACCTGCCTGGGTTGCGGGCCAGGTCCCCGGTACGGAGCGCATGAGAGGCAACCACACATTGATGTTTCTCTCTCTCTTTCTCCTTCTCTTGTCCTCTCTCTAAAAATGAATAAATAAAATCTTTAAAAAAAAGAAAAAGATTAAAACTTTATGAACAATGAACAATGAAATGGCAATAAATACATATCTATCAACAATTGAATGTAAAAAACAGACTAAGCAAACAAGAACGCAGACAGAATCATGGATGTGGAGAATGTTTTGATGGTTGCCAGATGGGAGGGGGGTGTGGGGGAATGGGTGAAGAGATGAAGGGATTAAGAAGTACAAACAGGTAGTTACAGAATAGCCATGGGGATGTAAAGTATAGTGTAGGGAATGGAATAGCCAAAGAATTTACACGTAACCTATGGACATGAACAATGGTGTGGGGATTGCCTGAAGCATTGAGGGGTGCTGGGGGAGGGGGGCAAAGGGGGAAAAATTGGGACAATTGTAATAACATAATCAATGAATTATCATTTCAAAACCTAGATAGTGGTGACGGGAGTGCAACACTGGGAATAAACACTGCTGAATTATACTTTTAAATAGTTAAAATGGTAAATTTTATATTATGTATTTCACCACAATAAAAAAAACAGTAATAAAAAAGGACAAAGTCATCTGTCTACCAGGGTGACCATTCAGATCATATCTATCCATCTTTCCACCAGGATACCAAGACCTTGCCAAATGCCTTGCAGAAGTCTCTGTATACTATTTGTACCACATTACTTTGATCAACCAGCCTAACACCATTAGTGAAGGTACAAGTAAAAGGAAATCTGATGACTGATGTGATGTTCTTTGTTACCCCATCATCCTAGCTCCCACAGTTCAATAATTTCCTGTGTGGGTGTTTACATTTTCTTCTTTGAATATTGTGATCAATTAATTACCTGGGAAGAACATCAAGTATACCAGAATGTTATTTTTAGTATTGTCTCCTTTTTCAGAATTAGGACCCCTCCTCCCACACCCCCTTCCATTCCTCTGGTTTTTCTCCTACTTTCCAACCTCAGGAATTCGGGGTCTCATTTGTAAGTTTTCGCTGATGGTTTATCATATTCACCTGGTCCAAACCCTAGCAATTAGAGCCAATCAATGCTGCAACTTTAGTCTGTTTTCTCTTCTTTTTCTTTCTTTTTTTTTAAAATCTCACTTCTCACCACTTTCCTCTTCAGTCACTTTACTTCAGCCATGCTGGTTTCCTTCCGATTCCTTACATCAAATATGCCACCCTTCCTCCCATCAAATTCTAAGCTTTGGCACTTGTTCTCTCTCTGCCTGGAAGGTTTATTCCCCAGATTCCACTGGTTCATTCCCTCATTTCCTTCTGATCTGTGCTCAAATCTCACTTTGCCAAGAAAGCCTTCCCTGACCACTCTATTTGAAATAGCAACTCCCGTGGCCTCTCCCTGTAATTTCTCTCTCTGGCTATTTATCACCTTCTGACCTATTCGTTTATCTGCTTATTATGTGTCTTCCACTGTCACTCCCTTCCCCTCACCTCTTGGCACTTCTCACTATCTGACAGAGTTATGTGTTTATGTGTTGTGTGATTGTGTGGCTCCCCCGGGATATCACGGAGGGTTCAGTATAATTTATATAATAAATCAAGATTGGCTTTCAACTCTTCTGACCCATTCGGTCAATCAACCAGGAGTAGTGAGCAATCTTTACACGCCAGGCATTTGTAAAGTCTCTGAGCTACAGAAAATAAGATATGGTTCCTGCCTATAAGTAGCTTCTGGACTACTAGAGGTGAACAGACAATAATAAGGCATAGGAAAGGCCATGATATGGGAAGGTCAAGGAGACCTCATGGAAGAAGTGAAAAGGCTATTTTCTGAAAGTTCAGGGAGGTTTCCACGGGTGTTTAATGTCACCGAGGTGGGAGAAAACTTAGCTTGTTCCGGGAACTTTAATATTCTGAGGCTGGAGCTCCAGAGGCAGAGGAGAGAAGGGTGGCACTTACCATCATCTGATTATTTGCTTATCATTTATCTGTCTCCTACTGTCTTTTCCCTTACTTCTTGGGCTTATCACCTCCTGAGCAAGTGCCAAGAGCCTGACCCTAAAGGACCATGCAGTGTTTGATATTGACATGTGATGGGGCATGAGCTTAAGAAGAGAGAAAGGGGGAAATGAGACAGGGAGCCCAGAAACTATGCTATTTGTACAAAGCCTTCATTATTCCTGCATGTAGATGGCCACAATACTT
Source organism: Macrotus californicus (assembly GCA_007922815.1). Lineage (NCBI taxonomy): Eukaryota > Metazoa > Chordata > Mammalia > Chiroptera > Phyllostomidae > Macrotus > Macrotus californicus. The sequence goes on from VMDR010007808.1 coordinate 29,533, forward strand.
AAGAAAGCTGCCAAGTCAGATTAAAATCAATCAAGAATGCAGACTATGCATCTTAGGTTCAACAGACAGAACTACTGGTGAGGGAATCGTCACCATACAAAAGCCTCCCTGTTTCAGCAGAGCTTGGAGCAGGACAGTGTTCAGGGAGAGGCTGGCCAACCAACCCAGCATGCATTTGAGTCTGTTTTTTTCTGTCCTACTAATGATTCATTAAGCAGAGGGTACCACTCACTGTGATTCAGATTCATGACTTCAAATCAAACAGGAGGCTGATTTCTGCCAAGTACAGGAAGGAAACAAGCAGTTGCCCTGGGTTTGGTTAGGGCAGGCTACAGAGGCAGGGACCCTCTGCTTTTCTTCAGGCATTTTGGGAAAACCATAGCTCCAGACCTGGACACAGAACAGGTAGTACCAAAAGTCTAGGTTAATGATAAACACATGCCTTGACCTTGGTTACTATCATGCCATTTTATTTTTAACAAACCTATACATAATTATGAAGTTAGGACATTTTAGCTGTAGTTAACTGATTAGATTAGGGAAAGAAATGGACAACTGGCACTAAGTATTTTAAATAGAAACATTACAGTGTTAAGACATTAAATTTTAGTCTGTTTCATAGACTACAGTAAAGCCACTGAGTGCATCAATCATGTAAAGGCATGGGTTACTCAGAAGTAAATGATTGTTCCTCAGCAGTTGATTGTCCTAATGCATAACCTATATTGTGGGCAGCAAGCCACCGTGCAGGCAGAATATGAAGACACAGAATGGTTTCCTGTAAGCAAAGGTGTGAGAAAAGTGTGCATTTTGTGTCCTTATTTGTTTAATCTGTACTCAGAACATACATGCAACACTGGGCTAGGCTCAGAGGAAAGAGAGTGAAAATGGGTGAAAGAAATATCAACAACTTAAGTTATACAGATGACACCATCTTACTGGCAGAAAGTGGCGATGATGTGAGACAACTTCTGATGAAAGTGGAAGAAGAAAGTGCCAAAGCAGGACTGCATTTGTCCAAAAGACAAAACTCATGACTAAAGAGCTCCGCAGAAGAAATATACTCCTTTGATAATGAAGATATCAACATTGTTAAAGATTTTGCTTATCTGGGTTCAGGCATGAATTCAAACGGAGACTGCAGCCAAGAAATCAAGAGAAGGCTGAGACTCAGAAGGTCAGCAAAGGAGGCATTTGGAAAGATCAAGAGCAAAGATATGTATTAGAAACCCAGGCTGATCCTCCACACCCTCACGTTCCCAATTACTATGAACGGATAAGAAAAGTTGGAGAGTGAAGGAGGCTGATAAGAAAAACATGGCTTTATTAGAAATACGTTGTTGGAGGAGAATTCTATGAGGACGCTGGACTGCTGGGAAGACAAACAAGTAGCTCTTTCAGCAAATTAAACCTGAAACATTCTTGGAGGCAAAAGTGACAAACCTGAACTTGTCCTATTTTGGGTGTATCATGGGAAGGGAGGGTTCGTTGTAAAAGACAACAATACTGGGAAAATAGAAGGCAGCAGGAAAAGAGGGCCAAATATGAGATTAATTGACTCCATGAAAGAATCCATAGGCATGAGCTTATAAGAGCTGGGCGGGCTCTTGAGGACAGGACACTGTGGATACCACTCATTCACAGAGTCACCAGGAGTTGGAGCCAACTAAACCACATGTAACACACACACACACACACACACACACACACACACACACACTTTAAGGAGAGCTAAAAATTATTGGAAAGTTATTCTATGAGGAATCAATAATATTCACATTCCAGTGTATACCTACTATGTAGTAAGCATTATGGTAGGTCCTTGAAACACTTTATTTCATCTTCAAGATAACTTTCTGAAATATATATATTATTAACCTCATTTAATAGGTGACGAAGTTGAGGTTCTGAAAGATTGAGTAAGCTGATGAAGGTGTGCAGAAAAGACAAAATGTAAAGCCTGAGTTGGCCTGACCTGAAGGGCATGCTGCTCTATATGGGGCTCTTAAAAACTCTTTCAGGCTTTTGTGGCAAATACCAAGTACCTTCCCAAATGAAGTCCTGCTGGAGGGAGGATGGGATGAGAGTTAGGAAAGTATTTTTACTTGATGTGAATTTACAATGATGGAAATCACAGTATGGGGGTGCAGTCTCTTTCGTAGTGAAAATGCATGATTCTTCACTCTTAAACTAGGAGAGATCCACAAGCAAAACGAAAGCAGTTGAAGGAAAGACTTTTCTGTAAGAGTCACCTCAATGCAAAGTTAAATCATGACTATAAATGAGGGTGTAAAATAAGAAAGCATCTTCATGAGAAATACAGAGAGGCTTTGAGAAGACCGCTCCTTCATTGAGTGTTTGCGCTTAGGCATTATGGAGGACAGCCAAAGGAAATTCCAGACACTGGTCTTCTCTCCCATTTGTGCCCACCTATTCTAGACTTCTGACATATAACTCAGAACACATTTCATTTCTGTTTAGGGTGGAGAGCAACAACACCAAACACACACACACACACACACAGAAACACATCCCCAAACAAAGGCTGACTTAAAGTGGATTTTTCAGGATCCCCGAATTGAAAGAAGGCTTAAGGTTTTGAGCGCTAAGCCCTTCATGTATCCAAGGAGTACACGCTGCCATATCATTTGTTTTGACATTTCCAACAACAGGGCGTTCACCTACCTCAATACCAGATTCTTCATTATTAGAACTTGTTTATATTTTATCTGAAATCTACCACTCTTTCATGCACTGATCCTTGTTTTCCTCTTGAACTAAACAGAATTCTGTCTTATATCTCATCTCTTTCGATGTTGTAAGAGAGCCATCCCTTTGCCCCTAAATATTTTATCCCCTGAGCTAATGATCTTCACTCATTGTGGCTGTTGCTCATATGTCATGATTTATAGCACTATATGATATAACTCCCATGAAGGAGTTAAAGTTGGTCTACATCCTCCATGAAATATGTTTCTCAGAATTGAACATAATAAATCAAAGTATAGTAAGATTGATTATCAAAAGCATAGAATCGTCAGAATAATATATTTCTATTTAAACAGCCCAAGATTCCTCTGGGTGTGTTTTTTTTTTCCCTTTATTTTGTAGCCTCATCACATTCTTGTCTCTTACTGGCTTTAGGCCACTAAAATTCCCATCTTCTTTTCCACATGCTGCTATTGAGTTAGTTCTCCCTACGTCCTTAACTTTGGTTCCAAGGATGGAACACTAAAACTTCTCTTATTTAAATTTCATTTTAGGAGTGATGGCCATTAATGCATTTATTTACACATTTATCCTGCCTTGTTCCAAAAGATACTGGCTGGTACATCACGCCTGGGCCAGTGCCAGTTTGGAACCTGCTTTGTCATCGGCTTGCTCTCCACACACTCCGCCTGTATCCAGGTACTCAAAAAGGACCATGCTAGGAAAATAGCTCTGACCTTTGACAAATTTGCCAGATTTGACAAAGATAGATCCATTAATCAGCATTCTTAGCATAGAATGGTTATGCTGCTAAATTATCTTACCATCCACCCAGTTTCTCCATCTCTTCTGCAAGGATACCATGAAAGTCTTTGAAAAATGCCTTGTGGAAATATAGACAATGCTATGTCCACAGGATCCTTTTGATCTACGAGTGTAATAAACAAACCACAAAAGAAACCAAGGTCTGTCTGTCAGGCTGTCTTTTCTTAGGAAATCCCTGCTGGTTTCTTTAAGGATCACCTCTTCCCTCTCTGGGAGCTCACACGCCACCCATATAATATTCTTAATTAAGAATTAATAGTGAAATCCCCATTAACATTGGCATCACCTGCCTTCTACCCCTTTTTGAAAACTAAGACCTTTGCCCATCTCCTGTCTTCAGGAAGCACTTCTGTCTCCATAGATTGCAGATGTTACAAATCTCTTTGGAAAATTCTTTTCATATTCTCAGATATGATTTATCCAAACCTGCAGACTCACGTTCTTTGACTTTGCATCCTTGGGATGGGAGTGATGGTCATAGGGAGGGGGAATCAGTTTCCCCGAGGAATGGGGGTACTAAATTTAGAAGGAATAAGGGATACTGGGCAAACAAAAAATTGCACTGCAGCAGTGAACTTTCAAGTTCAAATACCCTTCAGCAAGTGTCAGTTCCCTCTCGCTAGTCTTTCCTGCATTAGTGCTACAGATCTGTGCTGCTGTGGTTTGAGTCTGTGATTGGTATCTCCTTCCTCCCAGGTTTTCAGGTGCCATTTCCAAACGGAGCTCCTCTGAGAGGCTTACCCTTCTTGTCAGCAGGATTAGATTCTTGGATTACTTCATCCACTAGTATTAATAAGGGGCTCTGGTCCCTCCAAACAGACAATAATGCCTTATGCTTATGTATAGCGGGCATTTCCTGCAGGTAGATGCATTCGTTCGGTTTTATTGCTTTTAGTAGGCCCTACTCCCGTTGTCACAATTCCTGTTAGTAATGTAGTTGAAAATCCGCCAAAGACCAGAAAAGATGAAGCCATCCAGGGCTTTTAAAGTCAATAGGTTAGGAAATAAACTATTCCATTAACAGGATGAAAACTGAATCCTCACATTAACTTCCTAATTGCATGCTTACCTTGTTTTTACACTTTCTAAGTGAACAGGAACAAAGACACTTGCTGCTCTTCTCATTAACACTAATGATCAATATGTAGAAAAAAATTTTTTTTTGCTGATTATTTTATTTCGTACATTATGTGTGCTTAATTTAGAGCGTATTAGGACATTGCCAGTTTTGCTCATTATCTCCTCTAGAAGATGAATGTGTTACTTAGGCAAGTAGTTTTTTTTTGAAACAATTGACTGACTCAGTTTTTGTAATTAAACAAGACTTTCAGTCATATTTACTGCTGGGGGTGGGGAGGGAAAAAGCATACATTCACATTTAATATTGACTTATTTTAGATACTCCTCAGAGATAGAGGCTCTTATAACAATTTTAGCGCTGCATGTTAATGATCAGAGCTGACTTGATGTCCAAGGGAAGTGTTTGCCTTGCACCCTCCCCCAAGCCCTTTTGACGTTCCTTCCATCCATTGAAATCATGCTCTGAAATGAAATCCTGTTGCATGCTACAACTTGGATAAAGCTTGAAAACACTATGCTAAATGAAGGAGACCAGACACAAAGGATCACGTATTGTATGCTTCTATTTACTATATGGAATGGCCAGAATAGGCAAATCCATAGACAGAAAGCAGATGAGTGATTGCCAGGGGCTGAGGAGAGATGGGAAAAGAGGGTGGTGATGGCTAAGTAGTGTGGGTTCTGTTTTTTTTAGATTTTATTTATTTATTTTTAGGGAGCGGGGAAGGGAAGGAGGATGAGAGGGAGAGAAACATCAATGTGTAGTTGCTTCTTATGTGGCCCCCACTGGGGACCAGGCCCACAACCCAGGCATGTGCCCTGACTGGGAATCGAACCAGCATCCCTTTAGTTCACAGGCTGGTGCTCAATCCACTGAGCTACACCAGGCAGGGTGGGTTCTGTTTTTTGTTTTTTGAGTGATGAGAATGTTGTGAATTGATTGCAGCGATGGTTGCATGACTCTGAATATACTAAAAGCCACTGAATTGTACACTATAAATGGGTGAACTGTGTGATATGTAAATTATATCACAAGTTTTTTTTTTTTAAATCACACTCTATTCCCCCTGTTGCCATTATATACCACTCCTTGTCCTTCTTTGGAGTCTTTAGCAACTGGATTCCTGTCACCTTTTCCATTACGTCCCGCTACCATCCTGAATGACTTTGACAGCCACATAAATGACTCACTACTCAATACTCAAGTGAGTCCCTTCCTTGGTTATCTCTGCTCCAGTGACCTTCACCTCGTTTCCACTTGGCCACCAGTTCCCCCCTTATTTGTTGCATGCCTCTGAAATAATGGATTCACACAGATATCTTCCAATACTTCCAGGTGTGTCATTCAGTTGCTCTAAAATACAATCTGGCCTTAATAGATGTAAGGTCTTCCTCTTCCTGGACCTCATTATTTCATCCCTTTGCTCTATCACCATCCACAGTCTCCCTCTACACTTTCATTGTCACCGCTTTCCTTGTCTGGCTTGAATTCCTGCTCTCTCAACCACCTGGGAAATCTTAACCCACCCTCAGTGCAACTAAGTAGAGAATGACCCAGTCACTGATTGCATTTCCAGTGTGCTCTCCGTGCCCTCGGTTATCTTTAAATATTGCTCCAGAAGCCTCTGCCCAGTTCTCCGAGAGCTCTCAGAGAAACCTGCTTCGCACTTCTCAACCCACCTCCACCTCCCTCTTCACATCCAGCAGATAATGAATGGTACCTCTTCTTCTACGTCAGCCATGAAGATGCTCCTTCCCTATCACCAGACTAAGTGTTTGTCTATATCCTTTTGTCCTCTCCCACCATTCCTCACTCGGAGCAAAATGGAAACAAATGTCCCTTCTCTTATTAGTCTCTCCCTGTGCTCGGGCTTGCATCACCTCCTCACTCCTCAGTGTCCTTGTAGTTCTGCGTGTTTACTCCTTTCTCACATATCATTGGCCCCTCCCTCTCTATCGACTGCTACCCGTCAGCGTGTCTTTCCCTCCTTCAGCACCAACGGCATCTCTAATTTGATGCCATGACCCTTCTCCCTTTCCAGTTTTTCCTCCATATGCTGCAGGATTTCCATACATCTCTTCACTCAAAAGGCTTTTTTGAATCCAATGAGCCCTTTCTGTTTCAACTTGAATTCTCAGCAATATTTGGCACATTTGATAACTTTCTCCTTATCAGAAGCTCTTCCTTTAGCTTCATGTTTCTACACGCTTCTGGATCTCCTCCCATACTTTTGACCGCTCCTTTTCGGTCTTTGGAGGCTTTCCCCCTGCCCGCCTCTAAAAGTTAGTATTCCTGAGTTATGTCCTGGGTATTTGTATACGTGGTCTATTACTGTGTAACAAATTAACACAAACTTAGTAGTTTAAAACAACATCCCATATCTCTCAGCTTCTGTGGGTCAAGAGTCCAGTCATGGATTAGCTGGAGCTGTGTTCTCATTTAGAGCTCAGGGTCCTCTTCCAAGCTCTCAGATTATTGGCAGAATTCAGCTCCTTGTGGTTATAGGACTGAGGTGCCTGTTTTTACTGTCAGCTGGGTTCATTCTGACCTCCTAGAGGCTACTCTTAGGTCCTTCCATGTGCTCCACCCCAGCCCCAGCATCTCACCAATGAAAAAATCCCTCTCATTGAATGCCTCTTCTGCTTCAAATCTCTCTGATTTCTTCTTCTACTAGCCAGAGACAAAGATCTTCTTTTAAAGAGTTCCATCTGATTAAGTTAGGCCCCCTTGGATGATCTCTATTTTAAGGTCAACTGATTAGTAATCTTAATTATAATCTTAATGAACAAATTCCCTTTGGCTTGATAACCTAACATAATCATGGGAGTAACATCAGGTTGGAGAATGTCCTGGGAACCATCTTAAAATTCTGTTTTCAACAGTACTTTAAAAAAAATATGCGTTATTGTTGCATATATTCTTCTAGAGTGATCTCATCTTCCTACGCAGCTTTATTTACCAGTTCTATGCTGATGACTCACACATCTCTAGCTCCAGTCCTAACCTGACTCCTGAGCCTTCAAACTTGTGTTGACAACTCTTACTGTGCATTTAAAGGCTCCACAGATATCTGATTTTGAAGGCTGAAAAATTAGTTCATTTCTCCACCAGTCTGTCTTCTTTCTAGGTTCCGTTTCTCAGGGAATCCCCTAGTATCATCTTTGACTTTACACCCATTCCCCTTGCTCCCACATCCAAGCAACCTGCACCAATCAATCCTACCTCCTAAACCCTCTCAAATCTCTCTCCTTTTCTTCATTCCTCTTTCAAGCTACCGTCACCTCCCATGTGAATTATTCAAGAGTGTCTCAATTGGTCTCTTGGCCACCAGTCTGGACCTCTGCAGTGGACATGGTGAATCTGCTTGCTCAATATCCATTTCAATCTCCTCGTGGTACTCCCTTCCAGAAAATAAAAAACTACATTGCCTAGCTAGGCTTCTGGTTGTGATGTAGATTCCCAAGAACCCATACAAGATTTGGAAGGGAGAAACAACACATCAGGAACAGGGGGCCTTGCCTCTGCTATTTTTGCTGGCAAGTATGGTTATGGAAACGTTTGGCTCTCAGTGGCAGTTGGAGCGGAAGCCCAGTGTCCAGTCGCTGGCCACAGAGGCAAGACCCATGGCATCCATTTTGCTGGCAGCAGCTTCCTGATTTCTCGATCACAACAGAGTAAGAATAGGCCTGCGGCCAGCAGTTATGGAAACAGCTTCTTAATATTCCAGCTTACGGCTGGTGGCGGGCACAGCAGTTCCCTGGCAGTCAAGTGCTGCAGTGCTACATTGGAAAGTTTTCCTGGAAACTCATCCTAGATTTCTCTCTCCCAGCTCTTTCAATCACTTTAAGGCTGCTTCCGTTTGTATCAGTTACAAGGGCTTTTTTTACCTGCAGCGAAATTCTGACTACAATTAACATTTCATCCAGAGTGAGCTTTCTGGAACTTCAACACTCCAATCTGATAATGGCACTGCCTCTGCTTAAAATCTTGCAATGTCTCCCAGTATTTTTATAAGAAGTCCAAATGTTTTAATCTTGTTTAAAATGTCCTGTATGATATGGTCCTCTTATTCATTACAGACTCATCTTTACCCATGAGGACCTGGCCACATTGACCTTCTCTTCAGGTCCCTAAGACGGTAATGCACTCATTTCCTCTTCTTGGCATATGCTATTTTCCCTGTGTGGAATACTCTTGCCCTGTCTACTCTCGGCTAACTCCCACTTTTTGTTTCAATCTTGGCCTAAGAGCGACGTGCTCCAGGAAAACTTCCCTTAGCGACCACCCATCACTACCACCAAGATCCTGGGTTAGACACTCTTATGTGCTCCCACAGCAGGACGGCCTTCCTCGCTTGGAACACTCCACTGTATTGGAACGCTGAGTGTAAACTGTGCCCCCCACCCCAATCATACCACATGACCTGGTGGCAAGTTCCACAGCTGAGTTGTTCTCTATTTTATCCCCAGTACCCAGTGAGTGCCTGACCCAGACTTGTACTGAATGTGGTAATAAAAAAAAAACGGAAGCATTCTAAACAAAGGGTCTAATCTCTATTGGATTTATATTTTAGGAAAAACACTCAGGTGGCCATGTGCAGGAGGAACTAAACGGGATGAGGCGGAGGGAAGGGACTGAGATAGTGCAGTTTGTTGGTCTGAAAAGAATACTTTACATGCTACAGTAGGAGGAGTGGCAGAAAAAACTAATTAAAGTCAAGAAGCAATAAGACAGGAGCTAGTAGTTCATTGGCAATATAGAGTGTATTATGGTGGGAAAAACATGGCCTAGATAGA
>VMDR010007809.1:0-38957 GCA_007922815.1 Macrotus californicus
CACACAATGCTTCACTAAGCCCCTTTGTCAGGCACCCTGTGGAAGAGTTACAGTGAAGGCATACTTACACTGGGTAATTTTGCAAAATCCACAGGAGAGAACTAGGTAGTTTTTTAAATTATTAATATAAAATATTGGTCTTTGTAAGTGTTCTACACTGAGGTTCATTCTGTCAAAATAATACCAATGTGCTTCTAATTCTTCCATCTTAATAACAGTGTAACTTGAAATGCACACTTCCAAGATTACTCCATAGAACACCGTTTTACTAGACCTGGAGCCCACGACACATGGTTAACTTCGCCAAGTGGAATAACAATAAAAGATGGACTGATACTACCACTTTCAAACACACACCTAACCCACACAGACTCCGAAGACAAATACATAAAAGTCGGCTAAACGGGGCTTTTATCAAACCACCACACCTCAAATTGCACACCTGCACTGAATTCTGAAGTAAAATGGGTCGCCTGAGTGTCTAGTGACTGTCTGCTTAGCCACATCTGCCTCTACTAGTCACTTGGGGTCTGGAAGTCAGGGACTGCCCCAGTGCGAGTGTGAAACAATTATTTGTCCTTGAGTATAGGGTTGTGTTCCCCCTAAAGAATGTACGGGCTACATTGCCAGGCCCAAGTTGATAAGGAATCCCCCGAAGGGTCAGCTATACACAGCTGCTACGGCTGGCTCTTCCACAGTGCAAGATGACACACGGAGGAGAAGAGTCCACACTCATAACAGGCAAAATACACCCACACAAGGGGCCAAGAGCAGAGGTCAGTCATCATTTAGAAAGAACTCCTATGTTAAATGATTACTGCAGTCTCTGCTCAAGAAAAAAGAGCTTGCAGTAAAAAAAAAATAATAATGGGTCACTGAAGTTACACAACCTAAAGCCCTGCACGCTGGACACTTCCACCTCCTCTGTCGTCCCACGTGTCCAGGAGGAGAAAGATCAAATGTGCAGGGGACAGCAGAGCAGGGCAGTGCAGGGGACGGCAGAGCAGGGCAGTGCAGGGGAATCAACTCCCTAGGCAGGCGGAACTTTCTGACTCCACGGGCCCTGCAGCCGTTGGGCCCAGGGAAAGTCAGCCCACCTCTCAGGACTGTCTCACCACATGTGACAGGCCGGGTCAGTGGGACAACCTTCCAAATTCCACATCGACCCGGATCCCATGCCAAGAACCACTCTGAGCAGAAGCCAACTCTGCAAAGAAAGGGAGGCAGCTCTCCCTGATCTGAAACAGAACACTGAGTAACCCTTTACCCTTGGCTGTCTGTCATGTATTCAACTTGAATGATATTTCTATTTTCCCAGCCCAAATGTGCCCCTCCTCCTACTTTCGAAGCCCTGCCAAAACTCGTCTTCTCCAAGGTTCCTTGCCAAACATCTCACCTCTATTTGATGACTGTAATCAGTCCTACAATAGTTCAAATACATATGCCACTCTGAAAGTTAAAGTAGACACACACTTGTCAACCTGTACCTTAATTTATATGAGGTCTGTCCAGAAAGTATCCAGACATGTACTATGAAAAATAGAAGCATTTGTTGAAGAAGATACAAGAAACATTGTACACAGGACAATGACACCTCAGTCCCCTTCAAAGTAGGCACCTTGGGACTTCACACAGGTCTCCCAATTGCCATCAGCTGTCCTGTTGTATTTTCCTGAATCTCATCAACAGTCTGAAATCTCTTCCCTTTCAAATGTGATTTCAGTTTTGGGAAAAACCAGAAGTCGCAGGGTGCCAAATCTGGGCTGTAGGGGGGTTGATTCACCTGGGTGATTTGATGTTTCACAAAAATCTCTGCACAAGACATAATGCATGAGCGGGCATGTTGTCACAATGAAGCTGCCAATCACCAGTTGTCCATCCATACAGCCTTCTGAATCATCTGAATAGGTTCCACAAAGGAATGTTCAAGCTTACCACAAAATCTGATCCAGATTCATGTGTATACCCATCAGTCATTTTGAATGTGACGGCCACACAGTACACATGCTCACTCAATGGTGTCTACTGCCCCCACTGACTAGTAACAGTGAAGTTGTCATTGTTCACGCATGTGCATTCCAGTCCACTCTCCTTGGCTGCCAGGTTACATCGATGTCACACAAACCATTCTCATTATATTAACAATGGCTGGACTTTTTCCAGACAGACCTTGTGTTGGGTGATGATCTGAGTAATCTCTTTATAAATTATACTTAATATGGGAGCATTAATTAATCAATCAACTTGGTGCTCATAAAACAACATGATAAACCCAACAACGAAAAACCATAAGCTCTTTGTAACGTAAGGCTGAGAAAACATTTGAAAAAATGTAAAGCCTTGATTTGTCCCTCTCCACCCACCTCTTCTGAGGTGTGAGCTGCTGATCCACGGTAGCAGCCTTCCTTCTGAACTGATGTGCTTTCTTCCCAGATGACCAGATTTATAGAACATTCAGTAAAAACAGTGAGAGTGGCATCCAAACCACCACTTCAAAAAATTCATCATCCAGTCTGTTAAAGTGAGATTGGAAGAAAAAGACAGTTGAAGGGACTTAATCTATCTTCTTAAGGCCAGGGGTCCTTTTTGTGCCAAACTTTTTGAAAGAGTCCTTAGCTATAAAGCAGGTACAGATTTTGAACAGCTATAAGTACACTCAAGAGCAGAGTAACGTTATTGTAGAAATGGTAGAAAAATGATGTTAATTTCTGGAAGGGAAACCAATCACCTACGATGTGCCACCTAGAAACGAAGGCAAGATAGAAGCAGCTGTCCGTAAGCCTGGCGATGGATAGTGGAAGTAACATTAGTTTATCTGATCTAAATTCATGAGCAAGGAAAATCAGGTTGTTTTCTTATAAAAGATAAAAAATTATGTAAGTGTCTGGAGCAGCTAGCAAGACCTGACATGTCAAATCAATCTTCCACTTAAGAGACATTGATTTGGAGAAGAGAGAATGCTCACTTTATCTTCCTTTCTGGTACCAAAAAATAGTCATATTTCATGAACATTTATATCAAGATACATTTTGGAATGCTACCAGTTAACCAGCAGAGGCTGGGACCAGGGACCTTTCATTAATGAGAGATAAAAACTGAGGATTTGAGGGCTCCTGTGTGCTGGTGAAGAGGCTTGATGTGCATCACGCAGGAGTGGTGTTAAGACACCAGAGATCTGGGACCCAGCAGCTGTGTGGAAGAATGTCTCATCACTGGCCTTGATGCAGCAGACCTGTGGCCTCCAGCAGATGCTCCCTGACATGCACCTGCCCCTTCACACACAGCAGGTCAGCATGCTCGATTGTCTGGGGAACATTTAGCACCTCCTTCATCTTGGCAGACACATCTAGAGACCGGTACAGGGTCGTCCCTCAGGCGTCTTGGATAGCTATGTGTGATGTGGGTGCCACTTTTTCCAAAGATTTCCCAACAATAATGGCCTCTGACTTGTTTTAACTTGATATTTGGGTTCATCAGTGACCCAAGTGCTGCAGCAAACTCAAAAACTCTTTCTCGAGGAAAATCTGGCTGAGACCCGAAGAGCCGATGGGTGGCTGGCCTGCCATCTGGCCCGGGGCATTGGTCTGGCTCTGCGGTGCTCACCGTAGAATGAAAGGCCACCGTCAGCGTGAGTCCTGCAGCTCGGCCCTGGATGAGCGTGACAGAATCCCTGCCACGCAGACGGTGCTCAGATAGCACAACTTTGCAGTCCTTGTAGTTCCACTCCTATAAAAAAAATTCTGGCTAATGTAAAAGAAATGTTAAAAAGAGAGCCCAAGACAATGGTTCTCAAGTGCTAGTTAGACTGGTTGCTTTAGAATACCAGAAACATGTTGAAAATACAGATGCTTGGGTCTCATCTCAAACTGACTAAACGGGACATTCCAGGAGTGGAGCCCAGGAACCTGCATTGTTAGCAAGGGCTTCATGTGATTTGCATGAAAACCACCAGTCTGAGTAAGGGACTTAGCATCCAGTCTGTCCTCAGGGTGCTGGAGGCTCCTCTGTTTCTGGGCTGCATGAGATTTCTGCAGGGATAACCTGCAGCTGCACAGGTGGAATATTAGCTTGATTTATAAGTGTTTCGATGTTAAAACATCATCTTTTATCCTGATCACGGTCACTGCCATGTCATTTCTGCTACCGCTTTGCCATGAAACTGGGAAGAAGGGTGCTAGAGTCCCTCACTCAGAGTTAACTCTCTTTCTAATCAATGGTATGAATTCTTCTTCCTCATTATAAAAACTATGCCATCCACAATACCTCCATTTTCTCCTGAGGTGCCAGGAAGCTCAGACCCAAACTGATGCCAGTAACCCTCACGCTAAGCATGTGTGTTTCCTCCCTTCCCTTCAGTCTCTCTTCCCTTTTGATGACATTTGTATAAATAATTTTTTTTAAGTAACAACAACACACTCCCAAAGTTCTCTTGGAACGCATCAGGGAGTGAAAAAAATTCTAAAATAAAAATTATAGTAGCTTCGTGATTTTTAACCTCCTTGATTCAGAATACGCATTGGTAGCCATTTGGAAATGGCTTATTCTGTTTTTCTCCAGACACTTTCCTGGACATGCAGTAGGTCTAGATTAGTCGCAAGGCATCTTAGTCCCTAAGAACTCAAGAGGGATGATTACTGAGTCCAGACTAAAGTTTTCGGGAAATTCTAAAACAAATGAAATTCCTTGACATAGCAGAGAGGGGAGAATTAAAACTAACCATGAACCAGGTTGAAACCCACTGGTGAGCCAAACTCATGACTCAGAACACAGCGCTGTGCAGGGACAATACCTGGAACCCACAGGCCTGGCTGTGGTGGACCTGCGGGAGGCCCGTGCCAACTGGGAAGAACTTCCAAACCACGTCCTCCTGCTTTCTAATCGAGTCTCTCTAAGATCGTCAGATCCACCACTTGGGGTAGAGCTAGCCCATAACGGATGAATGACTGGTTGACATTCTCTTTCTTCCTCGTTTCTTTTCCCTTTCACTGGAAATGACTTACTGACTAGCTTCTTTGATTAACGTAAAAGGTAAATTTTAGAATTCTATAGGCTGAAATGACAAAACATGATAAAACAGTGTGCTCATAAAAATTCTGAGGACTTCAAAGGCTCTTTAAAGTCTTTTGACTGAAAGGACTGGATTAGAAGAGAACTTAGAGCTTTAGAAGTCTTTAACTATGTCGGTCTGATATCTTCGCCACACACACGAAAACCTAAATGCAAAAAGTATAGAAATGGAAGGAGAGCTCTTAGAAAAGAGTCCAAGGCAAAGTATGGGATTAAAATGTTTCTTCCACATATTGATTTTTGACAATAAAAAGTTGGTATGTCCATAAATGGTGTGGGAACAACTGGCCATCCACAGGCCAAAAGGTGAAGCTAGACAAAGACTTTCTACCCTTTCCAAAAATTAATGAAACATGGATCAGAGATCTCAATGTAAAACACAAAACTATAAAACTGCTAAAGGATAACACAGAAAAAGTCTACATGGCTTTGAATACAGTGAAGATTTTTAAATACTCCACTAAAGCCATGATCCATGAAAGAAATAACTGATATGCTGGATTTCATTAAAATTAAAACTCACGCTCTGCTAAAGATACTCTCAAGAGAATAAGAAGACAAGCCTTGGACTAGGAGGAAACACTTTCAAAACACGCATCTTATAAAGGCCTGTTATCTAAAATAGACAGAGAACTCGTACAACTCAATAATAAGAAAAGAAACAGCCTGACTTACGAATGGCCAAAAGATCTCAACAGACACTTTCCAATGAAGACACGCTGATGGCAAATAAGCACCGAAGTCGCAGTCGCTCCACACTGTATGTCATTAGAAAGTTATAAATCAAAACAACAACAGACACACACCTACTAAAATGCCCCAAATCCAGAGCACTGGGAACACCAAGTGCTGGAGAGGATGTGGAGCATCAGCGACTCTCGTTCCTTGCTGGTGGGAATGAAAGAGCTCACAGCCACAGTGAGGTGGTTTCCGTACAAAACTAAACATGCTGTTGCCGTACAATCCAACAATCACATCCTGGGCAGTCACTGAAATGAGTTGAAAACACAACAAACACCCGCACACGGATGTTTACAGCGGCTTTCATCACAATTGCCCAAGCTCAGAAGGAACCAAGATGTCCTTCCCTTGGTGAATGGACACACCGTTGTGCATCTAGATGATGGAATATTTCTAGTGCTAAAAAGCGACCTACAAAACCACGAAGAGACATGGGTGTGACTTGGTGAAGGACGCCAATAGTGGGTGGCTGCCCACTGTGAGATTTCCAGTATGCGACCTTCTGGAAAAGGCAACACTAAGGTGACAGTGTGAGGATCTGTGGTGGCCAGGGGTAAGTGCAGGGGAGGGATGAACGGGCAGACCACAGCGGGTTTTCAGGGTGGCGGAACTCCTGTGCATGACAATGGTGATCACAGGCTGCTACACATTGGCAGAATCCCACAGAATGGCTGCACAACACCAAAAGTGAGCCCTGCTGTAAACTGTGGGCTTGGGGGATGGTCATGGGTCAGTGGGTCAGTGCGGCTGCGCTGGCCGCACAAGTGCACCTCTCTGGTCTGAGATGCTGGCCATGGGGAGCTGTGTGGGTATGCGGACGCAGGGGCTACACAGCAAATGTCTGTACCTTCTGCTCGGTTTTGCTGAACACCTAAAACTGCTCTAAAAATAAAGTCTATTAAAATATGGCTTTAAGGAGTAAATGTCATGCAAATAAAATGTGAAAAACTTTCTCCTTTGCCAGTGGTATAGTTTTGCAATTCTAAGCTTGAAATAAGCAAAGTACCCAAGTTATTACAGACCGTCCTTCATAATCACACTTACATAGAATTCTGAATTATAAATTTATTACTTGATCTTATCTTCTTTGAACATGAACAACTGTTATATTTTCAGCTTACAATATTAGGAATTCATGAACTAACATAAAACACGCGTCATTGTTTATTTTTGCCAGCATTATCATCACCATCGCGTCTATTCTGAATTGATAAAGCAGAGATCTGCGTGTTGGGAAGGTCACAACAAGCAAACCTGCTGCTGGACGGCACTGCATTCCACCGTGGAGAATGGGCCAAGTGAACTGAGCTGAGGCCGAGGGAAAAGAGAAGAGGGTTAGACCACCTAATTTACAAAGAGCGCATTCTCCGCTCTCCTTCACGTCCCTGCAATATTCCACACATTTGACTGTGCTTTGACTGGGCTGTTAAGTCCACAGTAAATATGGTCTCCTATGGAGAGGCATTTGCATAGTGTGTTCTCGGATTCCCTAAGGTTAGTTAAAAAGCAGTGCCAAGTGGAAGGTAGTATTTTTTACTGGCCAACTCAGTGTTGACAGACATGCTTATAGAACTGAAAAATGTACTTCCTGGAAGCCAAACAAAACATTTCCTATTCCCTGAAAGCATGTCTGTCCCTGACGCAGTTAGCACCGTGACAGCTCTGTCAGAAGTGTGGCTTCGAGACTCACGGAGCTGGGCTGGGCCAGTCCCACTCCTCCGTGCCAGCGGAGAGGTGCAATTCTCCTTTAACTGGGGCTGCGACTGGGCTGGCGGGTCACTAACACAGAGGTGAGACTGAGCATCCCCCTTCACACCTGTCAGCAGCTCTGCAACCAGAGTGGGTTCCCTTCCAAACATACGCAGTGAGTGTGTGTGCTCACCTTCTTCCCTTGCCTTGCTCAAAGTCATTTTGGAGAACAAAAAACCTAAGAAAGCTAAACCAGAGGTTAACTAGATTTCCTTGTTTGTTAACAACAAAAAAAAATGGAAACAGCGCTTTCGATTTTGAAAGCTCAAATACTCACACTTACATGGAATCAGTCAAATAATATTAAGGGATAAAAGCAAAGGTGCAAAGATACATGTTTTCTGATTACAGTAAGTTGATATTTGAAGAGTTTTCCTGTCTCAAAGCCAAAAGGAAATAGGACGACTAGTATCAGAAGTGGTTTCAGGCTGAGCCATTGATGGATGGTTGTGGGAGCGAACACAAGCTACTAAAAGACCAAAAAAACGACAAATGAGCAAAATCACTGTGGCCATTTAGTTCCCATTAAGAGGAGGAAAGCAAATACAGATCAACCGGTATAGTGCTTTTCGGTGGTTTTCATTAAGGAGAAATATCATTTTTTTTTAATTAGAAAAGGCTTTCTATGCCAAAACTTTGGCAAACGTTAGGAAGGTAATTTTCTCACTCTAATTATTAAGAGATTGGATTTGACAGTTTGCAGATACAGTTCAAAATTCCTCCGAAGCCTGTGATTAACCACAGGCAGAAAGAAAAAAAATAAAAAAATATACTTAAAAAAATTTCTCAACTAACTCTATAGAGTTTGACAAATTGTAAGCATATTTCTAATTTAAAAATAACAAAATGACCAGAGTAAAGTAATATAATATGAAAATATATGTATTTGGGGTAATATCCAAATATGTATAGCATATTCAGAAGATGAGAAAAAATTACTCATTCAAATCAACAATGTTATACTATACAACTATAAATTGTGTCCACATGACCAGCATAATTTGTTTCTAAAATATTTACCACATAAAAATGTGTATGTATTTCATGTGATAAATATGTACATTAATGTCTATTTTAGAAAAACTTCATATCTCCAGTATACCACATGTCTTCCTAAATAAAATGTGTGTGGATATCTAAACAGCATGTATCTCACACAGACCTTCATGTGCGTGGAGTTTCATGCACCTTGTTCCCCAAGAGGCAACAGAAATGTGTGCAGAGAAGTAGACTTTCCAAGTGCATTTCAGTACAAAAGAAAAAACTTTACATTGCATTCTTAAAATAACTAAACCTTACCCCTATTGCAGTGCCTATAAAGACCTCTGTTTTCTGAATACATCAATTTATTTTAGTCTCTTTTTCAGCAGAGAGCAACAATTCCATTTTATAAATGCACTGAATAATAACGCAAAATAAGGCAAATACCTACTTTCTGTCATGAGAATGTGACAATCCTGAACATATTCTCCCTAAATTGACTAATGTCGTGGTTGGTTCTGCCTCACTGTTCTTTTGCATTAGGTGAGAAACACACATGAAAGCAGCAAGACGACATTCAGGCTGGAGAAAACAGAGAATAGAAGGGAAAAAATTATCCCAGCCTTTGGAACTGTAAAGGGAGAGCCAACAGTCCTTGGTCTCCCCTTGAAAGGACAGGAGAAAGTCTCGTTCACCACCCACTCTGGTGCATGTCACCTTCTGTCCTTATTATTTATCTGTGTCATCTCCCCTGTCTTCCAGGTAGATTGGCTGCTCCTTAAGAGCTGGAAGTGTCCTCAGCATGCAATACATGCGTGTTGACCCAACAGTAGTCAAGAGAATATGTCTCTCTACCTCTGGCTTCTAGGATCAAATTATTTTGGCAACTTCAAGGTCCTGGATAAAATATCACTGCGACTCACTGCGTAGAAACTGTGATGATGTTCATCCAAATTGATGCTTTTCTGGAATATCTATTTCTTTGGGGAAAAAATTATTGATCGATAGCATATTTGCTAGATCCAATCCTCTTTACCTGGACAACAATTTTTAAAAATAAAATGTGATTGCATTCCCTATGAAGACTGGTTCACTTTCTTCTTTTATAAGTTCTCTTGGCATGATATGGGTTGAATTTTGTAGTATTTATTATAGTTATCACTTATATTATCTGTGTGATTATTTATGAATGTCTCTTGCCCCCGGAAGTGCCATGAGGGCAGATGCCCCTCCTGTCTTGTTTACCTCCCAGCTCTGCATATGATTGGGATATATAAAATTTCACCAAATCTGCCCCAAAGCAGCCCAAGCCCAATTAACTTGGATGATCCCGGCCCTTCATATTCCATACACAAACTCTCAAAAGAACAGACACATCCACTCACTTGAAGATTTATTTTGTTCTTAAAACAGAACCTGAGATGCTGTAGGGTTATGCTAAATACCCCTGCCTGAGCTTCTCTTGCCACTTTGCCTCAGTCAGCAACAATACCCTTCCAAGTGGACTGCAAACTATCGGCAACTTTCAATAGCCCAAATTTAACAAAGTACATAATACATACAAAAAAAAATTAGGTTGCAAAACTATGGGTGCATAGGCAACCACTTAGAAAGCCGGGGCTGATTTAAAGATGCAAATGTGTTTAATTAGAAAAAGACCTGAAAAAGCCTATGAACACAGCCTGTATCCTTTTTGTGATAGACGTACTGGACGGCTAGGCTCAGCGGCTTGTCCAAATGCCCTCACTGTTTCCTAAAGATCAAGTGCACGTGTAAGAGATGGATGACAATCTGGTTGGTAGTTGCATAGGTGGTTAAACTCTCACACCCAAAGGGCATTTATGGATGAATGGGTAGCTATCAGCTGCAATCTGAAGTTTTCCTTGGCTCATTCTTTGTGGATGTTTTCATCATAATGCTGTGGAAGCATATATATCCAATTTAAAGTAATAGGCACTGGTGGGTAGGAGTGGGCTTGAGGGACACATGCTTTGGAGTCCAAGACACCTGAGTTTCAATCCCAGTTCTTCCGATGAATAACAGTATCACCTTGGGCGAACTGTGTAAACTCTTTGGGGTTTAGTTTTCTTATATATAAAACAGAAATAATAGGAATTACCTTGCAGATATAAGTTATATGAGGTCTGTCCAGAAAAAATCCAACCAGTGTTCATGTAAAGAGAATGGTTTGCATAACATCTGTGTAACCTGGCAGCCAAGGAGAGTGGACTGGAATGCACATGCGTGAACAATGACGACTTCACTGTACTAGTCAGTGGGGGTGGTAGATGTTGTTGAGTGAGCATGTGCACTGTGTGGCCATCACATTAAAAATGACTGAGCGAGTCAAGAAATGAATGTGCATCAGGTTTTGCATTAAACTTGAACATCCCTCCGTGGAAAACTATTCCGATGATTCAGAAGGCCACAGCTGTGGGCAACTGGTGATTGGCAGCTTTATCATGACAACGTGTCCACTCATGCATCACGTCTCATGCAGAGTTTTTTTTGTCAAACATCAAATCACCCAGGTGAATCAGCCCCCCTACAGCCCAGATTTGGTGCCCCACGACTTCTGGCTTTTTCAAAAACTAAAATCACCTTTGCAAGGGAAGCGATTTCAGACCATAAATGAGATCAGGAAAATAATACGGTGGGGCAGCTGATGGTGATTGGGAAAACTGTGTGAGGTCCCAAGATGCCCTCTTTGAGGGGGACTGAGGCATCACTGTCCTGTGTACAGTGTTTCTGCATCTTGTAGCTTCTTCAACAAATGCCTCTATTTTTCACATTACATGGCTTCATACCTTCCAGACAGACCTCGCATATGAGCTACCAGTACTGCACAGTGCACATATATAATAAGACCTCAATGAATTATTGTTATTCTTATGATAACTCAAAAAAATAGAGGCACTGACAGGCATGAAACAGTTGAAGGCAAACTTACAGTGTGGTGTCCAATACCTGATGTATTCGGTGGCGTCTGCTAGGTCACGCTGACCTAAGAACTGCTGGAGGCAGCCCCCATGCGTCTCTTCGTCACTGGGCATCGCATGAGCAGAGGCACAGGCTGTCTCTGATCCAGAATGTCAAGGGTGTCTGCATGGTAACCAGCCTTGGAAGATGAAGAGAACACCTCCCCCTTTAGCAAAGTAGCCTTAGAAGCCAGATCTGTCTCCTTCGGAAGCCGTGGGCTGGCATGTTCGCCACCCCTCTTAAAAGACTCAGATTCTGTCGCTCAGGGCTCTTCTCCTGTAATACAATGTGCTGTGTGTGTGCTTATTGCTCGGAGCTCTTCACAGCGCCCTGTGCAAAGTGCAGCTGAGGAAGCAGCACACATCCAGATGCTGTGGCCACTGGGATTGCTGGAATAATAGCCTGCCCTGGTCTCTGGGCCAGGAGTCTCACATCCTCTGCCAGCCTCCATAGCCCTATCCCAGGCTAATTCATGAGCTCATAAATAGGATGAAGTTTCAGACACTCCACTGTTCTTGACAACAACCTCTGACTCTCAGGGGCTATTGTCACACAGGGGTATTTCTCACTTCCCCAACATCAGTTTACTTACTTTCCACGTCAGCCATGGATCCCAGGGGGTCAGCCTTGGTCAGCCCCACATGTCTTCTTCTGAGGCTGAGAGGATTGCCCCCATCAGGGACATCCCTGATCTCATGGCACAGGGCGAAGAGCAAAGGAAAAGCCACATGATGGTCTTCAGAACGTCAGCTCGGTCTGCACACACACCACTCACTCACGCTCTACTGGCCGAAGCAAGTCCTACAGACAAGCCTGAGATCACCAGGGTGGGAAAAGACACCCTCCTCACGGAAGGAGCGTTCTCATCCCACAAAGAAAAGGGCAGGATGCATAGTCTGTTAAAAGAGGGAGAGGGGAGACGGAAACAACAGCACATTCATCCGCACGTAACACACACTCAGTAAAGGACATCTACTTAGCACTGGGTATGCCACAACTAGTTAGGCTAGGACCAAATAAAAATTCAAAAGACCTCCATGTTTTAAAATTGTCTCTGATTGTTCTGCATTACACTGATGATAGTAAAGAAGGTACCAAGCTCATTAATTATTTTTTAAAAAATGTGAGGGTAGAAATGTGCTCGACGTGACGGTATGCAACTTGGCATGAGCGGAGTAAATACACGCGGGGACACAAACATGGAAAACATCTTTAGGAGCAACAGAGAGAAGAACCATTTGCTGCCACCAGGAGAGTAAACGGACACACGATGCAAAGTCCTGACCGTGTCACCATGCGATAATCACGTAACGGCTCCTAGAATTCTTCAACAAGTGGGCTTAGCATCTCTCATGTTCCCTTCTAAATTTTTCTGTTGTTTTTCTCAAAATCACCTACAAGGATCAGAGGGCTGCCTGGGGTTATTTATAACTTTGACCCTGGGTTGTTTTAGACAGGATAGGCCTCTCGCCATCTTTTCATCCAGTAGTGTCTTCCACCTCGTCACCTGTGCATCCCCATGTGTTAGATTCTAATCTGGCGAACAGACGTGCTTCGCTCTGAGGCCAGCACACCATTACAAATTACCCACTTACTCTGTACGCCTGCCTACAAATCAGAAGCCAGAATTCTGGAATTCTAGGGACGGTGTCAATCAATCCCATTCCACCAAGTCTTTTTACCCTCAATTATTTTCCCTCCAATTTAACAATCCCACGTGACTTGATTCCCCGATCACGTACCTCCTTCTTACTGTGGCTATGTTCCTTCCATTCAAGGGATATTTCCTAAATTATCTCAATGTTTAAATATCTACATACTTAATATCTAAGTGTATCTATCTATTATCATGTAATTTACTTAATATTATCAGGGCATTCAATGATTTAATTATTCTCATCTACACTTAACATAAGGGCTTACATTTCAATGTGTGAAATTTACATATCTGAAGATAAATTTTAACTATTTCCCGCATCACTTATTACCTTAAGGGTGAGAAGTGCAAACGCATATTTCTTCATCCATTGTTGGGTCCAGAAGTATTAATTGAATGAGTGAACAGACAAATTCTGACCAACACTATATTCTAACTATCCTCTTGAACTGAAAATGAAGACTGAGGCTTCCCTCAAGTTTTTGTCAAAAATAAATGTGAATATACTTCCTGTCCGTCAGCATTTTCATATCCTGTCCTAACTCCCAGCTTCGTCCTTCATTTCATTCTTACCCACTACACTCAATCAGCGTTTACTCTGAGCTCCGTTTCCTAATTAAAAGCAGTTGTTTGAAGTCCTGGCTGTGGCTGGTGTATTTCCACCTCACCAGTGCTTTTCTCTTGGACTTCCTGCGGGTGGAATCTTCGTGACAGATGGTGGGGCTTCTTGAGATAGAAAAGGAGACTCTGCATGTCAATGCGAATCTGACAAGTGACTTAATCACAAAAGACACTCTCTTTCAGAAGATAATCATCCAGGCAGCACTGATGAACCCAAAGAGAAAGTCATCTTAGATACAGGCTTTTCTGAATTTTTCTCTTTTTGTTAATTAAGCAAGTTCACGGCGAAGGCAGCTTTCCATTTATAGCATTTAGTGTGACCTCATTTCTGTTTCCAATGGGAGAAATAAAGTAAGAATCCTGCATTTATTCCTCCAATTATTTTTTTTCCAAGGAGTATGTGGGCATCAGTGCACTTAAGTATCAATTAAACACTAATACAAAGTAGAATTACTTCAAAATTCACCGTGGCACGTCAAGGCGCATCTAGGTACTGGGAGCTATGGGGATAAAAGAATAGGGAGACAGCAAATGTGTCTCCAAGAAATTCAATTAAAGGCCTCTGGGCAGCAGAGATTTCCATAGCCCTTAGATAATATTTTTAAAGACATAACTGACATGTTAAAAATTTTTTTATAGCAAAGCCTGATCACAAATCCTTATCCACAATACCTACTATATTTGTGGGTTCGGTTCAGATTTCAGGCTTTTTGCTTCTGTGGGGCTGGAAGTCACGTATCTTTGGGGTAAAGGGAAAGAAAGAGGAAAATCTATTTCAGCATGAAGCCCGAGTGACAAAGGGACATGGGGACAAGCACAGTGGAAGGGTCACATAAACGTCTGTGATTAGCTACAGAGATGGGAGTGAGGATCGCAGCATGAAGCAGGGGCCTGAGGAGGCTCAGATTGGAGAGAAGGAGGGCTGTCTGCACTAAGCACAGGGGACAGGGTGCCTCCTCCTCTGGAGAGGTCCCAGCCCCTCTGCTGCCTGAGCTCTGTGGAACAGGCTCCTCTCTGACCCGTCCTTGAGGGCCCGTCACGGTAGGTGGGCAGCTAGTCAGGCAGGAAACTGAAGAGCAGGGGAAGGGTGGCTGAGCTGGTGCAGTCGGGAAACCATAGCTCCACAGACACCCCAGGGAACACCTGGCCAGCTCCCCACTGCTGGGGTGAGGGAGAAATGCGAGGGGTGGATTCCTTGACTGAGGCACGTGCAGTAGAAACCAAAACGGCCACCATAAAGGGGAGGAGACAAACCTGGGAAAACCTGGGGAAAGCATCGGAGAGGACGAGGAGCAAGAAGGAAAATCCGGGGAGGAGGCTGGATGACAAAAGAAAGCCTGCTCCATCCCAAGCCCGAGGAAATGAAAGAGAGCTTCGCAAAGGCCCCAGCCTCCCGTTTGGCCACCACACGGGGTGGAGCGCCATCAGCCTTGGTAGCTCACCTGCATGTAAATAGGGCACGAGGCCCTGGGAAGTTAAGTAAGGAGCCCACGGTCAGCCTCCGGGCCTTGGGGCTAGCCATGCAGCTCTGGGCCCCGCTGACCCCCCCGGGGCCTGGACTTCCCAGGTCTGTGAAGCTGGCCTTCTGCCACCGCAAGGTGGAGCTGGGGCTGAACCAACTGGCCTCGGATGAGACATGTGGTGCAACGTGCCTGTGGGCCGAGGGGCAGGGCAACCAGCTGCTGCTACCCCACCCGAGGAAAGTGCCTTGCCCGGGGTGGCCACCTTTCCAAGGGGCACACTCGTAAATCTTGTCACTGTGGCCCAAATCCTCCTCCCAGGGTGTCCCTGACACTCCTTTCCTGTGACTCTTTGGGAGAAACTGTGTCCAGAATGGTCGTCTTCCCCACTGTCAAACCACCCTATTCCAGCCTCTTCTTCTCAGAGCCTTCACTGTCCTGTCTAAAATCACCAGCTGCCAGTCTTAAGGATCATTCCGTGCTGAGAAAAATAACAGGGAAGTTTCCATACAGTGTCCTTTCAGGGGTATCTACATTGTACTGTGGGTTTCTCAGAGATACAAAGCTTTCGCCCTAAAGGAATGAATCTCAAATCTAGGGCATCTCACATGAGTGCATTCGTCCTTGAGAGATTCCTGGGTTCTCTAAATCAAACCACCAGCCACAGTAGGGTGTTTTTTTCCTAAGAGAAGTTCAAAGAAACTCAAGTGAATGAAAAGAATTTCAAATTTGCATATAGCAAAGAAAGTATACTTCTACCTATGCTATTGGTTAAAGGACATTTTATTCACATGAGCTACTTTTACACACACCCTCCTCAACCAGTAACTCGTTCATGGGGTAACTGATGATTACTATGTGAGTATATTAGTCAGCTCAGGTTGCCAGAACAAAGCACCACAGGTTGGGTGGCTGCTGGAATAGAAATTTATCTCTCACCGTTTTGGAGGCTGGGAGTGGGAGGGCAGGGTGCCTGCCTGGTCGAGTTCTGGTGGTAGTTCTGGTGTCTCTCTTATGAGGACACTAATCCCCTCACAAGGGCCCCACCCTCATGATCTCATCTACCCTAACCGCCTACTAAAGGCCCCGCCCACAAATAGAATCATGGGCAGGGCTAGGGCTTTGACACAGGGACTTGGGGAAGCCACAGTCCAGTCTGCAGCTGTGAGAGAGAGAACACTGGGAAACATCCCTACAGAAAAGCTCCTGCGCAATAGAATAAAGTAGGCGAATGCGGGGAGAGGATAGGTGGGAATTAAGAACCCAGTGATCCCCTCCCCCACATCTCACCATGCATTTCAGTAACAAGCTTCTGAGCCGCTCTCTTTTACCCTCATCTCCAGATTTCACTTCAGATCAAGTTGAATGGCAGTGCCCTCCCCTCCCAGGTGAAGGCAACCACCCACCCAGGATCCTCTGGGCTTCTGTTGGGAAGCTTTTTATTCCAGTAGGTGAGCCTCAAGCTCTTCCATTTCAAAACTAAGCATGACTACACTCAAGGGCCATTCTCTGAAGCTGGCCGGTTTCTGAAACGCCTGAACTCATTATCCTCACGTTGAGCTTTCTGAAGCTGACATTTCCCAGCCGCTCCAGCGCACTGTTCAGTCAAGGGCTGTCCCCCTAGGAGCTCCCCTGGGGCTTCAGGGTTCCAGATGAAAATAATCAACATACTGAGCAACAGCACAGAGCGATTAACTGAAGGCAGCTGCCCTTCCAAAGAGACAGACTCAAAATGAAAAATTTCTGTCTGCCATTCTTTTTATTTTAAATATAAGGATTCTTGTGAGTTAGAAAAGAAGATGCCTACCGTCTTTCAAATTCAGTGATGAAGACAAGTATGAGGCACTGGAGGAGCAAGGCTAAATCGAGCTGAGAAGGAGAACACCTGGAATATATTATTTTGGCTAAGGACTTGTCTTTCTTATCCCCCCCCAGCTGATTTGTTTTGTTTGCAGCAAAAGCAGCAGGAAACTTGTAGATTCAGTAATTACAGCACTAGTGGCGATGCTGGATCAAGACAACCCTCTGAGTTTGTTTAGCCACCAGAACCAAAGTCAACCACCCCACGTCTAACAGTAGCCTGGGCTGGGATACAGCTAGGATTTTAATCATCAAATCTGAGCCCAGGGGGTTGGGAGTTCAAATCATCATGCTATTACTGCCTTTTGTGCTCCAAACTAGTCCAACTGAGGCGTTCACTAAGCCTTTGAGTGGTGGGCTTTGCACTGGGCAGAAAGGACAGAAACAAAGGTTACGGAGACATTTTCTGTCTTCAGGAAATCTCTAACAGCAGCACGTATGAGGCGGCACGAGACAGGCGCCGCCCCGTGCACACCAGCAGTCAGGCGGCTGCCGCCTTCCAGTAAATCATGTCAATGACAGAAGACCCCACTAGGCACCGAGGCCAGTACTTTTTATAGGCGCCATTTCCCTCGAATCGACTGGTCTATCTCCCTTACTCTTGCTGCAGTTGAATCAATTTCTTGTTTTAGAAAATAGCCACATATTAACAGTTCTGGAATTAAATGCAAACACACACTTCTCAAACAGAAACAAAATTTCCAGAAAAGGGGGGGTGGGAAGTAAAGGAGACTCCAATTATTTTAATAATCTCTTGAAAAAGGAAACTCTATAAGTTTTCCTAAAACAAGAATATTCTCTCTAGGTACCCCAATCACCTTTACCATTTTCACAATTTACACAGTTTCTTCCATTTTTACCTGCTCACACGTGAACTGCTTAAGTAAATCACAAAGGACGGGCTTCCTGCTCCTGGAGTTCAGAAACACGGGTGGGTAGGAGCGCCTGCAGGAGGGGCCATCCAAACTTTACTAAGAGAAACTACATATTTAAATAACCCTCTCTCCCATTTCTTCCATCTACTGTCCCAATTGAAAGTCTAATCCTCTAAATTCAAATAATTTGTAAATTATCTGAAACTAATTACATTTTTCAAAACGCTACAAAAATAGAGAAGGCGAGGGTACGCGCTAGTGTAATAAAAATTAGAACGTTTACTCCGTAGAAGGAGATGGGTCTGAAGTTCCACTACATCCACATAATCAACAGTTTAAAAAAAAAACCTTCAAGCCTCCACAATACTGCCGAACTCCGTTTAAATGCTACGTGAGGACTGCCAAGACGACGAGCCAGTGCGTCAGTGAATCAGATGCATTAGTTTGACTCCGGGAATACTTGCTGAAACGAAGCTTCCTCAAGCCCGGACACGTTTTACTAATCAGGGTCTGAGGGAGGCCAGGAGACCTCTATTTTTAACAAGCACCCAGGGGACTCTGATGCACACTAAGTTATGGCAGACACGCTCTAAGACGTTAGTCCAGGATAATAAGGATTCTGTTTAGAGATGAGAATGGGGCTGGAGCTTCGGCCCCACCCTTTTTCTACCCTCCCGGGGACATCTGTTTACCCCCAGATTTCAGCCAGATTTCAGGTCTTCTTTTACTGAACTGGACTTTGCCTTCTTAGCATCCCACTGATATCTTAAAAGCACCGATATCTTACAGTTCTATCACTGGCTCTCTAGATAAGGAAGGAATTCTTTTGTGTAACCTAAGATTCCTATCACCCCATTTCTACTCTGCCCCTCTTCCAGGGTTCAGCCAGTCTGGGCCACTGACCCATTACAAAAGCCCTGGCAACACCTAAAATAAACAAATAAACCCTTGCCTTAGCCATCCATCCTGGTCCTGTTGGTTTTGAGTGAATCATCATCTGGGTTTTTTTTTTCTTTGATTAGCTTTTATCGTTAGTTTAGACTATGAATTTTTTCAGGGGTAAAGACCTATTTAGATGAGCTTTATTTATTTTTCCCGACTATCTTATGTATTTAAAAAGCTTTACCGAGGTACAACAACGACAAACTGGGAAGAGCTCCCTTGCAGTGGTGTTGGCACAGGTGGCAGGCTCCCCTGCCTTCTCTCGGTTGAGCAGCATTCCACTGTATGCGCCCACACCTCCCCACCTGCCCCTCCACGGTCGGACACTCGGCTGCCTCTCTGTCTCAGCTGTTGCCAGTAATGCTGAGTGCATATGGGCAGTGCAGATATCTCTTTGACATCCTGTCTTCATTTCCTTGGGATGCACACCCAGGAGCGGGATGGCTGGATCACCACCTTGTGTTTTTAGGGTGGAAAGCATCTCACTCTCTAGTCTCATCAAATGCTCCCTGCAGAGGGCATCCTGCCACAAGCCTCCTTCCGGTTTCCGCTGGCTGCTGGGGGCACATGGTAGTCTGCTGTCACCAAGGATGTCCTTTTGTACACTCCTGCTAACTTCTGATTTCTGAGCCGGGAGGCTCCCTCGAACTGAGCTCATTCACCAGACACTCACTCATATCCACTTGACCCAGGAGGAGGAAGGGCCTAGTTTGACCAGGCACTGCTTTCCGGCAGTGTTGCTGGTCTCATGAAGCTTACTTTCTACTGGAGGAGATGCAACAAAAAAAGAAAGTCAATAAAGACATGAAATCATGTAAGACTGTGCTAAGAGGTATGGAGAAACCAACAGAGTCACGACAGTGATGGCCCAGGTGGGTGTGCACGCTCCATGTTAGACCAGATACACAGAAAACTCTTCTTTTGTGAAATAGGGAAAAGAGGGAGCCGGCCACACAAAAACCTAAGGGAAGAGAATTAGAGGAAGAGGGGCTACTACATAAGACCTCTGGCTGCTCAAGGGACCGAAAGGAGACCAGCATGGTGCAAGCAGAGAGAGAGCAAAATTCAGGGGACCCGTGGTGTGAAGTCCCTGAAGGCCATGGTCAGGTGAGTCCAAGAAAACTTTTTGGAGGAGGTTTTAAATTCTAACTGCAACAGAAAGCTGCTAAAGTGGTTCATGTGGGAAGGGGACCTGGTTTGAGCCAAGATGAGCGAGTCACTATCTGAATACTGGAATTAAGAAGAGTAAGGAGAAGGGGCTGTAGTTAGGACGCTCTAGGCCGTGAGCCATGATGACGGCTTGAACTGGGGAGGTAGCGGTGGGGATGGAAGGGAGCAGATGAGCTCGGGGTACAGGGCTGTGGCTGAGCTTACAGGCCTCAATGAGGGGCAGAGGCGGGAAAGATGCAGTGAGACACCAGGGAGGCCTCTGACTCTCTGGCCCACATAACTGGAGAGAAGGTGATGCCGTCTACAATGACGGGGAAAATCTGAGAAAATAAAATGGGGCAGGAAGGAAGGGAACAGAGCATCACGTTAGACATGCTACTGAGCATCCAAGTGTGCTAAGACCTGGAGACAGAAATCTGAGTACCATTGCATGAAAACATCATTTGGAGACATGGGATCGGTTCTCTTGGGGAGAGCCTTGTGTAGAGATGGAAGTTCAGGAGGGAGCTCGGGCCACGCCAAATGAGAGGCCTGGCAGGGAAGGATGAAATAAATGCAAGAGGCCCAGAGAAACGGCCCGTGGCCTGTGTGGGTTCAAAGAGGCTCAGGGCAGAAGATTCTCAAAGTGCTGGAAAGAGGAAGTGGTCCACGGCACGGAATGCTGCTGAAAGGCTGGATAAGAGGAACACGGGGAGAAGCTCACCGGTTTTGGCAACACGAAAGTAACCCGACAAACCTGAGCCAAGTGAATGCACCATCCCCTCAGAGCCCAGGCATGTACCTAGAGGAGCAGCCAGAGAAAGCTGTGGGAGAAAGGTGGCAATGACAAAAGGAAAAAGAGGAGCGGGCGAAGAGTCCCTTCCTCCAGTTCCAGAACTTCAGCAGCTTCTAATCACAGAGAAACGACAGTGAGACATAAATGTCAGGCAGGAATGACTAACGGTAGAATTTTAAAAAACCAGCAAAACAAACTATCTGATACACACTAAATCAATCCATATTTGGATCTCAGAATTTATGCACATGGGATAACCAGGTTACTATTACTCCCAATTCAGAAGACATAAGGAGGTTTTTTTAAAGATTTAGAATTAATTATGTAACAAGAGCAGCCAAGCAAAGGCGACTAACTCGGCCACTGTGTAAGGCACTCCAAAAAGTACCCACCTCTCCCTCTGTCCTGAGCAACTGCCAAAAAGCTCAGGCTGACTCCCAGCCTCCCCTGTGTTACACAGCCCACATCGCCCTCGGTCATTTACAGTGCATTGCACTGCACTTGGACTTGCAGAGGTTGCCAGCAGAGAGCAGAATCTCAAAGCCACATAAAACCATAACCCTGCCTCTTAGAATGTATTAGTCTTTCCCAGCAGTGTCCCCACCACAACCATAGAAGTCCACACTATTTTCTGGGTGGGCCACGCTGTTCTTTCAGTTGACTGCCCCACAGAGGGATGGCACCACACAAAATGAAGCCCATGTCAACTGTGGAGGCAAGGGAGCCTGCTGGCCTGTCTCCTGCTGGCCTGTCTCCAGCTGTCTGCTCGGCTCTGACTTCTGGTAAGTGACACCAAGACCAGGCTGGCTTCCAGAACTTGGAAGGCTCAGTGAGTTGCCAGGGTGAACAGGGTTCTTTCATGCTCAAATAATTCTTAACCAGATTCTCCAAATTACTTCCCAAGAAGGAATTTCTCAAAGTGTGGTCCTGTTTCCATAGCCACCTGGTCACTGGTGCTGTCCAAAAACAAAACAAGAAAAGCAAATCCCAAAGCCCCACTTCCCACGGATCCACCAAAATCTCTGAGGGGTGGACACAGGCACCTAAGTCTGGGCCAAGGCTGGAGCCACTCCTTCCATTCTCATGGTTCAAAACACTGTCACAGCACCATCGCCACTGCCTTCCGGCACAAGTGAGGGGGCTATGTGATACTTTGGGGGAGCAACCACCACATGCAGAATCGCTCTGCCAGCCAGCTGATCTCTACTGTTCTGTTATTTCTTCTTTCTCTGGTGATGCTGAGGAGAAAGACTCATGCCACATTTATAAAGAGTTGAAAGTAACATTTGCAGGAGGTGGTCTCTCTCCGCCTTGGTCTCCCTCCCTCTCTGTCTTTGACTCTCTGAAAGGCTTTTAGACTTCCTCCTTTGGAGGAAAGGGAAAGGAGAAGAGTTGGAGAGCAGGGGAAGTGTAGCCTCCTAAGGCAGAGGGAGGGGCTGCTGCTGCTGCTGCACATAAAAGAAATCAGGGGCTGAGAACACAGAATGTATGATGAGCCAGGAAGACACTAATTTATTCTAGGCCCAGTTCACGCTGCATGGAGCATGAAGAATATATAGAATGATTTTGCATGCATCTGTAAATGCCCCTGCCTTGCATGATTCATGATGGTTTTGGCTGGTTTATTTTTAAACTGGACTGAAGTTATAGAAAAGCACATTTGAACGGATACACTAATCAAAGGATCATGGCAATAGTCCCCCAGGCCCTGTCGGGGCCTGTCAGGGATTAAAAACAGAGAATATTAAAAAAAATAATAATAATGTTATAAAAAGGGCAACCTTCCTGAACATAAAGGATCGTGATATATCAATTAGGGTAATGGCCTTATACTCAGGCCTATGCTATTTAAACCCTTTTCATGGTTTTCTTTTAAAAACTGAATACTCGATTTACTTTGCTGAGACAAAGAAAAGGTATTGTGGATAATGAACTCCAAATGGATTAGGACTGAGACAGCTAGAGGTAATGATAGGGTGGCAAGCACTTAATATAATTTCACACTAATACAACATTGTTATAGGAAGCCTGACCTCGGGGATGCAGAGACACTTCCCTGCAGACAAACATTAGTCTCCTCTAAAGGGGAACATACTTCGGCTAAAGCATGGGAGCCCCGCCCACCCCCTCAGCCCCCCAGCTAAAATAAAGAGAAGTATTATGTGCCAATAATAAAACCAAATAAGAAGTCATTCTGGAAAATTTGTTTAAGATCTTACTTATAAAGTATACTTTTGTGACTCCACGGTATAACACTATTTGAAAAGACAGAGTGAGTTAACCAGCAATGCCCATCTAGGCAGAAAAAGGTCATTTAAATCCCATGCACTTCAATGAACGACCTTTGAAATGGCCTTCCCATGGTCAACTGTCAGATCTCAGCCAGTTCAGGGCCATGCATTAAATCTGCAAACACAAGCCTGGAAGCTGTGCCTTTCGATTTCAGGAATCCACTCATTTAGTGCCTTTGCCATCCCCCCTTTAGTACCTAAGTTTTGTCTGAAAGACGTAACAAATATCTATGCTTTTTGGGTTTTTTTTTTGGGGGGGCGTATTTTGTTTTTTAATGTCAGAAGAAACACACAATTAAGTTTGTTTTAAAAGCCTCTGGACCAAATGTTTTAAGATTAGAATTTTTCCTTGGCCAGTCAACATAATTCCATAGTGACTTGTAGAAATGACATCATTTATCATCTTATTATGTTTTCTGAAGTGAAACTTAGTTTCTATGAACAACCTAAATGTAATTATGGCTCATTTGAGAGGAATGTTTCACTGTAGGCTGCTTCCCAGTAAATAGGAGGCAGATCGACTTGAAAGCCTTTGGGGGAAAAGGCAAGCCCACGTCACAGGCAGGGACCTTTTTTAAGTAGCTTCCAGCCAGTTTGGTTGCAGCCCTTCAACTATAAGTACAGTCAATGGAGGTCAAAGTGACACTTTAGCCTAATGCAGCTTTTAGCAAAAGTAGATCCTAGTTAATAATTATCTTTGTTAAGTCAGGTTTCTTGATCAAAACAGTACAACTAATATTCCACAACCTGATGAAGTCTTATAATTCCCCTCCCCCTCTACTGATCACATCCTAATTTCATTCCACAATCACAATATACTTATTTTAATATGGTGATTTCATTGAGAGAAATGATTAGTTAATATAAGTAGAAACTAATAGTTTCTTTTAAAAAACACTTTAATTTAAAATATATCATATAGCCCTGGCTGGTGTGGCTCAGTGGATTGAGTGCGGGCCTGAGAACAAAATTGTCGTTAGTTCAATTCCCAGTCAGGACACACGCCTGGGTTGTGGGCCAGGTCCCCAGTAGGGTGTGCATGAGAGGCAACCACACACTGATGTTTCTTTCCCTCTCTTTCTTTTTCTCTTCCCTCCTCTCTAAAAATAAATAAGATCTTTTGAAAAAGGAAGTTTAAAAAATATATCATATAGGTTTACACTTTAAATAATAACTGTAAGTAACAACAATAATGAAAGAGAAAAAGTTTAAACCTGCTTTTCTATTAGCCAGTTTAATAATCGAAATGTTTCCTTTTCCCTGGTACAGTTCCTTCTCGTTCGCCGCTACAGTCTA
The DNA here is from genome assembly GCA_007922815.1 of Macrotus californicus. Lineage (NCBI taxonomy): Eukaryota > Metazoa > Chordata > Mammalia > Chiroptera > Phyllostomidae > Macrotus > Macrotus californicus. The sequence continues at coordinate 24,465 of VMDR010007809.1, forward strand.
GGAATTGCCTTTACCTTCTGAGACGCGGGCGAACTTCAGACAGGGAGTAAAGGGGGCTGTGAAACAGGTGCATAGGACACCAGCTGTTAGGGACGTCGTGTAGGAGAACAGAGTTCTGATGGATGAACCCCAGCCCAGAAGTTCTCAGGAGTCAGGAGCAAGCCTCTCTCGTCCCTCCCCCGGACAGGACCATGGTCCAATCACGAGGCGGTAGTCCAATTCTCATCTGTCAGTCAACACTGGTAGCCCAAGCATCGATCCAAGTACTTGGCAAACTAAAGAAGCCTGGAGACATCCCTTTGTCGCCTCCATCCATCTTTTGGTCGCCCACATAAAAATGACCACCAAAATACCACTCTGACTTGAGCTCCTCGTGCTTGATTTTAAAGTTTGATCATTGGGAGCTGAGCAGGAAGGCAGCTGAGCGTTTTCGCTGGCGAAACTTCGCTGACAGATGTAGCGAGCTAATTCCGAGCAGCAGGATCTAATCCATAGTCCGCCAAGTTTTGGTTCCTAAGGACTCTCACATTGAGCCATTTCTTCATATTTGTATCACTGCCACCTTAGTCGACAGCCCAGTCGCCTCCCACCTGGACCAACACTGTCACCCAGTAATTGCCTTCTCTGCCTGTCGCCTGTTGGCAGTCTAAACCTTCAGTCCTAACTTTCCCACATCGGTCTTGCTGACAGGCCTCTTCTTACTGCCCTTCTGTCCAAAAATTTAAAGGGTTTACAGTGCCTCTTAAATTTGCATCTATGTAGTTCAGGACACAAAGTTAATGAAGACCACTCCTGACTCTTTACGTGAACAATTGTATGGAAACCGAACTCTCAACCTGTATCTAGACTTATTTTTACACAAATATGTAGTAAGGTTTAATTAATTATTTACATACTTAACGATTCAGTTTTATTTAAATAATTTGATTTAACTTTTATGTTCACTAGTAGTCATTTTTATTTTGTCTTTAGATTTTGAAAGGTACTCTTGAGGTTTTACAAAACAATTTAGAAAATTTTGAAAAAACGTACTTTGTAGTTTTTTTACATTTGCTTTTCATTTACATTTTGATAAATAAATATTCTGACTTTCTTTACTCTCAATGCAATTAAATATTATTTTAATCCTCTATATAATTATTGTGAATCATATGCAAATTATGTGGAAACCTTTACTGTAACATAGCAATTTTGCAGAAATGGAGGTCAGGAAATTTTTATGAATAAGCATATAATAATGTGAGTTATAAGTGCTTATATGAGATTGCTCTTCCCAACATCACAGGCCTTTCAGCAGAATATTCACAGACTCGGTAAGGATAATTAAATTCAGGCATTTTATATGTTTGCTGGTTTTAGCCATATAAAGGTATGTTTATTACTTTAAGAGAAAAGGACATATTTCATTTGACAGCCTGTTAACTTGACATAATTAACACACTTAGATAAGTATGATGGAGACCCCCATGCCCAGGGCCCCACAGACATCACGGGAGACCTGCTGTGAGTGATGTGTGGCAGCCGATGCCGACTTTGAATAGTTTTGCTTATGTGGTTATTGAAAATGTTCTATTGTGTTCCAGACGTAGAAGGTGTGAGGCCTAATCCAACAAACGCCTGTACACCCATCGCCCTGCTTAGGTGGTAAGGGCGTACCTGCTCACCCCTCCCCAGTCACCTCCATCCCCTTCCCTCCCAGAAGCAATCACCGTCCTGGAATTTTTATCGCTCTTTTGAATGGCAGATTCTATAAAAGTGGACTTGCTCTTTGTTGATGATGTCTAGACATGGTTTCTTATTGCCTGTGATAGCTCCTTATGCTCCTAGTACAGCTGAAGAACTGTTTTAATATTTCTGCATTCTTTTTGGTTTCCTAAGTAGGCAATTGCATACTTGAGAGAGAGAATAACAATTTAGAGTTTCTCTTTTCAATCTCTATATCTTTTATTTCCCTTTCTGGCCTTCATCTGCACAGGCAATGACCGTTTTAGCACCACGTTGAATGGAAGTGGTGAGAATGGATCTTTTTGTTTTGTTTCTGATTTAAAACGGAAGGCTCCTAACATTTCTATGTTACACATGATAGGTGCTGCAGGCTGATAATATTGTTTTAAGAAGAGGCATGATATGATCGAAGTTGTTTTCAGCAAAACTCTTAGGGACAGGAGGAGGGACTGGAGCAGAGTCACCCAGGAGTCATGCGCTAGGAATCACGGTTATTTATGCTAAAGCTATGAGGTCTGGTCCAGAGAACATACCACGGCGCGGCTTCTCGCAACAGGGATAAAGAACTGCATTGGATTTACCAAGGCAGGCGCATTTTAATACACCCTAGAGCTGCAGGGGCCTTACGAAAAACAGTACTTAACACTGTGGTCCATTGTGGGCCCCAGCTATGGCTCCCGGACACAGGAAATGGCCGCCAGGGCCGCTGACCATCACACCGACCTTTAAATTCTCCTGTCAGTCATTTTGGTACATACACCCAGCAGGATGTTGACATAAAGCAAAGTCATCTTTAAGACCACTCAATAGACTTCAGGAAAGTTAAAAATTTCCAAGGAAAGTTATCTCCCAGGAGCTTGGCCAAAAGAGTCATTTACATAGTTTGGTGTTCTCATAGGAAGAAAAGTGGAGAGCAATTACCTGGCAAATATTTTATGAGTAGACACCCATTTAAATGAGGCAACTCGATCTCAGACCTTAAACCCCAGTATCCTCAGTGGCAGGTCCTCTCTGCTGGTGCCGTCCAGGCAGAGCAAGAGCCGATTTTCTCCTACTGTGGAACCCCCCCGGATGGTGCACTTCACTTTTCCTATGCACTCGCCAGTTGTGTCTTACAAAGAGTAAAAGTTTTTCGGTCTCATTTTTTAAAAAATTCTGAGATCTTATAAAACGGATACATTAATAACATCGCACATATGGAACCAAATCTTGGCTCCTGACCCCCTGTCAGGGAACATACATTTCTGAAAAACGAACGTGCCTAATTCTGTAACTAAACAGCCCACAGGAATAGTGGCTGCCATAGTAATGAATTCTAATGGCAATTCTGCTGACATTTCTCCTCTCTGAAAATGAAATCATGTGGAAAATGATTTCTACACAAGCAGAAAGATAAAGACGCCAGACAAAATTTGATTTGGTGAAAATGGAAGCTGAGATTGTCTCCGCTCTCGGGGCGGGGCTGGGGGGGTGATAATTAATTACGTCACCACTGTTTCTGGCTGCCATTGTCTGCCCGTGCTCTCTTTTTAAAGTGGTATGCTTTTCTGTGGTCACCGTCGGTGTCCTCACTGTGGAGTGCCACCTCCCGCTGAGACCGAGGCTGGCCCTCGGTGGCTCTTCGGTTCTCTCGGCAGTTCAGGCACTTCTGTGTTTAGAACGTTGTTCTAGAAAACGAGCTTTGTTTTCATTCGGAGAATGACCTGTCTTGGTTATACAGATGTTTTCATTACAATGGCTTTCTTCTCATTGGCTTTGATCTTTTTACGCAGTACGTGCCTTTGTCGTGTCTGTACCAGCCCAGTGAAAATTACACCCAAATAAAATATGTGAGGTTGCTGGTTTCCAACGTGGTTTAAGGGAACTCTGAGAAACAACCAGAAAAACACCAAGGTACGGTTCTATGATGGGAAGATCCATAGGACTGTTGTTACCATGAACCGCATATAAATTATAGATTATTTTAGTTCCCAACAAAATGCTTTCATGAACAGAAGCATGTCCTACACGAAAATAAGAAAATAGGACCAATTAAAGCCTAAGCATGATTTTTCAAGAAAGTGTAGATGGGACACTTAATTTGGATCCTCTGAACAGAGTCTAATGACCTTTTTCTTTATTTGAAAATGGCTGATTTTAAATAAAAGTTACTCTTGCTGCTGGAGAGAATTTACGCAAGGAAAAGGCTACACTTCAAAAATAAATCAAAGGAAATGTCAGTTCCTTCGCACGCGTCCATGAGATTGTCCTGTATGGCACCGGCAAGGCGCTGCCCAGGCAGCTGGAGCCCACTGGCCAGCCCAGGCATGAAACGCTCCATTCACAAAGCGTGCGGAATCTAGGGTGTTTCACGCAGCAAGAGAATTTATCCAGTCCTTTTTATTTTCACCCACTTCAGAATACTGTTTCACCCAACCCTTCCAGGAGATTGCATTGTTTTCTCTGGTGGGTTTTCAGCCCCTGGTTTCTACTCCTAGAAGTGGCCCCATGGTCGCCTTGCAGAAAGAACGTGCATGCTGCATTGCAGCTGCTGGAGGACTTGTCTGCCTGCCCTCTGGGCTCTCCCCCCTCGCAGGCAAGGCCTGTTTCTCAGTTCTTGTATCTTCTGACCCTCTTCCACGCTCCTCCTAGGCATCAGGGCAGCTCTTAGCAGTGACCAGAAGACTCACCGGCTCGGTGCCCTGCTCATCACCCAGGACTTGCATCTCTGCCCGTGTGATCTCTGAATCTCAAACATCTCCCCAAAGTCCACCCCAATGCCGCGCTCTGTCACGTAGTCTCAAGGGTATCAAAGCTTCCACTTCTTCCTCTTTCTTTCACCAACTTGTGTCTCTGAGAACACATTGTACAGCCCTGGTTAATCACATACAGTGACTTCATTTTTCACCAAAACTGCATAAAGTCGGGAAAGTTTAAAAACAGGCATGGCTAGCGGGTAACCCCCCTAAAATGTTCATTTCCCACATGTCTTCCCAAATCTAGCCTCCTCTCTCCAGGTAAGGCAGCCTTGTCTCCCCCGATTCGTTCCACCCATCAGAACCCAGGCCAAAATCAATGTGGGAAACCAGTGAATGCTAAAAAATGTCTCGAAGACCTAAAAGAAAGGCTTGCAGGGTATAAAAACACAAACTTTACTTTTCCCGTCCTTTTCATTAGTTTTTTTTTTAAGTAAAAACTATTTGAATTTCATTAGGTTCAAGAGAAATACTATAGAACTTTAATCTTCATTTCAGTGTTTTCTTGTATATCATCACTTTCAGACCATCAGCTCAGTCCATTAGAAGGAACGTTTCCAAGAGAAATGTATTTGAAAATGATCATCTATTAGGCATATTTGCTTCCAGAAAACATTATCTAGGGGGCTAATATTTTATCTAATTAGGTATCCATAAAAACAAATGATTAGATCTTTTCTGAATGACTCAGAACTCAGAAGAATTCCTACTGAGTGTGACACGCAGCTCCGGCCTCAGAAAGAGGTGCTGCCTCAGGCAGAGGTTCTGCTTCACAGTCCCTGGACACAAATTGTTCACAAGGTCCCATGGTGGTCACGAACGTAAGAGCCTAAATACTTTCATACATCTTGGAAAGGTTATCTCTGCCTAGAAATATTTAAGGACGAGGTTTCCCCCCCACCCCCCATTGTCCTTTGTCCAGTGACGTTAAAATAAATTATTTATCTTAGATACTAAGTAACTAGAGTGTCTATGAGAACATACATTCCTCGCAACACACTGGTACACCGCGATCAGTGAGAGCACAGTATCTTAGTGGCTCAGGACTTAGAACTAGATGAAAATGATAGACCATCAAAGACAGAAAATGCACAACCTAAATGGGGGCCATAGGAGGAGTCACCTTTGTGTTTCTACCAACAGGAAGGAATAGAGTGTTTCAAATGTAAGTGCTGGAATGAATATTTGTAATAAATGAAGAAAGGAACTACGACATACCTTTTTAATTGAAGCAGAGTCGGCGAATTTGAAATAATTAAAAATCACTATTTGAAAATTCACTATTCACAGCTATACGTATATACCAAACAAGCAGAAAATCCATCAATATTTATTCTAATCCGTCCCTTCTGGGTGCCGGCAAAACAACAGAGCTACGATAAACCTGTTTCAATGTCCTTCACATGGAGGTAGGGATGGTGAAGGGAGACACCCTAACTTCTTTCACAGAGCCAAGAATCACCAAGAGAAGAGTCTATCCGGTATTCTAAGCAATCATCACCCTACATTTCAGAATCATCAGGTATCTTTAATACATAATCCAGTAAATGCACTGAAAAACACTTCCAAGAAATTATCATCATTTTGAAGAACACTTACAAAAGGTATTTCTCACACTAAGAATCTAAGTAAAGTCATATATTAGTGAATTGATATTATGAGAAGATAGGACAGTTGCTATCACTGTGTGTTGAAGCCCATGTCCATGAAGGTCAGGACAAGGTATTCCATGAAGATATATTCATGATAGAAACATTGCCTGTGCGGCCTCTCTCTCTCTCTCTCTCTCTCTCTCTCACACACACACACACACACGCTCACTTTATCAACTGTTTATTTAAGATGGATGCAGAGAAGAGAAAATGTTTCCATTTAGACACGTGGAAATGCAAACCCATCCCACTGAATGACTGATGAGGTCTGTAACCACGCTGTCCGATTTTGTGTGTTGTTATAACCTCTCATCTGTGACCGCAAGTGTCTGCTAGTTTCTTTCCACACGGCATCACTGCAAGGTAGAAGGACAGGTGTGGGAACCTGTTCTGTTGCAATGGAGTCTATCACTATAACTCAATACTGCTATTTTAAATTCATATTCCATTATTGATCTCTCACTCATAAAACTATTTAATCCCGTCTAGGACCTACATAAAGTGGCAATAAGCCAAGTGAGAAATGCAAATTCAAAAATTAAGAAGTAAATAGGAAACAGTAAGTAGTTTTGTGCCTCAGACTGACACTCTTGGTTCAAGGTATAGTAGAAAAGCAGATTTCCTTGAAAAACTTGATGCAAACCAAATGGAAGTCAAGTGCTACACACAATATATTTGTCAATGTGTAGCACAGTATGGTTTTTAGTGTGATAAACACAACGAAATTGTCTTCACACACGGTTCTCCCCTTCTCTCTCTTTTTTTAAGATGAAGTGACAGGACATCTCCACACCTGATACCCTCTCCCAGGTAAACTCATAGCTCAGTGGTTCAAAGGTGACGTGCACAGAACCCAGAAGAGGGGCTCCGAGGACTGGACACACGGCGGGTCACGGGCACCGGAACCCCACCCTTTCCTCTCCCAAACAACAATGCAGGTGGAGTACGATGCACTAAGAGTGATATTAATCATAGAAATAATATTTCTTTGGCTAAGTTATTAATAAAGAAAAAGCAAACCAATCTCAAACTTTTGTCATACACCCCACCACTGACAACAAAACACTCTTTAACACTCCATTTCAGAGTCACACCAATGAAAACCCAAAGTAACGTGAACGAACATTTTCAATGCTGACTTGGTCCAAAATGTGATACATTAAATAGATTTAATCTTATGGACGAGAGAGAAATAAAAGTGCTTTTAGGGGATTTTTCACTTTCAAGTTGTTACTGAATTTGCTCACAGAAATCGCTTTTATACTACAGGTCACCCACAGTACTTCTGATCTGCTCATCCTGTCTTTGGTACACCTTACAAAAACTAAACTGTACTTTTGTAATAATTACTATTCAAAAGCAAAAAACACCTGAGATGTTTTTGTCATCATTGCAACTAGTAAAAAGAAGTAGGAGTAGTCCTCTAAAATTTTTTCCACTTACCCCTAATTCTGATCCAATTGTGTCTCTCTGCAATTGTGCTTCTGGCCAAAAGTAAGTCCAAGTGACGGCACTTTAGTGACAACGATGTGGTCCCTTGTCACGCAGAGGACCTTGTCATACAGACACTGCCAGCACTCAGTTTTAGGCAAAACCATGTGGATACATTTTTGTTTTTTTTTGCAAACCTATCTGAAGGTGTTCAGTGTTAACTCACAAATAAATATTAAGTGTAGATAGGACTCACTTGAGGAAAATCTAACGGGTAAAGATCCACGTTTTTAAACAAACATAGGTAACTAGAGATCAGGTGCAATTTCCATGAATGAAAAGGTTCTTTGCTTTATATAATGATTTATGTAAGGGTTCATAAATAGAGAATTTCTGTACATATTCAAAATGAAAAACCATATATAAAATACCAGTTTAGTCACATATTTTATGTACCATGAACTTGGCATAAGGAACGTCTGCATTTCTGCTATAAATTAAATGCTGACAAAATGTTACTTACCCATGTGATTTCCACAATACTTGCGTTTTTAACAAATAATGTAGAAAACGAATGCCTATAGGTCTTTTACACATTGCATCAGTTAAACAGCTGAGAAGATAAGGCACCAAGCCGTTCCATGGGGGGAAAACGACTCTCCCAGCAGTCAGCTGGAAGGCTCTGTTCATGCTTTGTGGAAGCACCTGTGTTCTTTTCTATGAAACAGACAGGTACATACACGGGCACACACACACACACCTTGGCGGCTTTAATGACCTATCTAGGACCCTTGCAAGGAGATTTTCAAACATAAATCATTTCCCTGTGAAGTTCATGCTCCCTCTCAGCTGGATTACTTGAGCAAACAATCCAACACACTTTTGTCCCTCCCTGTGAATGCCTGTGATGCCGGCGACAGGGTGACTCACCGGCCCAAAAGCGTTGCTGTCGAAGCTGTGGCCGTGATGGTCGCCTTCCACCCAGATGTGGCCGCGGGGCACCTTGACGTAGCGGTTCCTGTGTCCCATGGTTCTGGGAAGAGAGAGCACAAGCAGGGGGGTGAGAAGAGCCAGGAGACCAAGCAGCTGGGCGTGCAGGGCGAGTGCGGCAAACAGGCTGCTGTGGAGATGCCAGTGGTCCCCGTGGGCTGACCGCGAGGTGTCCCCAAAGCCTCCGTGGGAAGTAGGGTGCAGTTCAGGTTCTGCACCCTAGCCACGCTATCTTCTTCACATTTCTGTAGGCAGGAACTTAGTGCTTAAGTAGAATGCACCAGCACCAAATACCACATTTTGCTACTTAATTTCAATTCACAATATCCTAAATATGTTTTTATGCAATTCAATAAGCCCTAACAAAACACTCATCTATTTAGTTCCCCTAACATTTGCTTTTGAGTCAACGTTCAACCCTTGGTCAGCGGTAATCTTCATTTTTTTAGCCAAAGGAACTTCTCTAACCAACTGACAGTGCCTTTCATGACCTCTTAATTCTCTAAACTTCAGGGTGTATAAGCAAAAAAACCCCAAAACTCAAGGATCTCATATTAGACACAAACTATTAATGTCACTGAAAAATTTGTATCAGCACTATTTAACTTCACATGTTACTCATGAAAATGAGAAAAGGTTTAACTGTTTTGAAGACGATTTGAAGAGCAGTGGCCAGCGATGCACACTTAGAGCAGCACGCGGTGTTCCCACGGCAGTCAAGGACATGGCGCCAGGACAGGCTCCGGCCCAGGGTTGGTGACAATGGAGACGGGAGCGACTACTTTTTCCTATTTTGCCAGGTGGGCCTAACATTTTCACCTTTATTTATCAGGCTAAAATGTTCATCCCTTTGACCTAGTTATTCTACTGGCAGAGGTCCACAAAAATCATCAGAAGTATGAACAACTATTTTTATGGGAATATTCTATATAGGCCTTTCATGTATTATATAATAGTTATATATATATATATATATATATACAGTGATACATATACATATATATTTTATATACATTCCTAAATATCCAACAACACAAGATTGCTTAAATATGATACAACCAGTTAAATTAAATTAAGGGACAGAATTAGAATAAAATATTATCCAATTCTACAGTAAATTCTTCAGGAGGCAGAGACTGTTTCTTTTTCTTTCCTTTTCTTATTCTCTAAAGCCTTCAGGAAAATGCCTGTCTAAAGAAGCTTTTCAATAGCGGTCGGCTGGATAATGGAAAGAACGAACCAGTGGTTGGCCGGCCGCCCCCCGTCTGGAGAGTTAAGCCCAGGAACTGAGCTCTGTACCAGTTCTTTGAGGCGGAGCCCCCATCTGACAGATTTCTGTCACCAAGTGATACCTGTGCAGAAGAACACCTGAGAAGGTGCTACACAAATGGAGACTGCTTATTATCTAGAATGCGCTCGAATTTTCAAGATAGTTTCCACGTTGAATCACTTTGTTTTCGATCAGTAAATCATTCACACAAGGAAACGATGCTACAGCCAGTGGAAGCCCGCAGTAAGTGACCGACAGGTGTCTATTTTTAATCACTACTGGTAAGGAGAGTTTCAGCATTTTAAAGGAAAGCAAAAACAAGTGGAATGCATCTTACTGTCACATACTCCGTCACATAAGGGTTTAATTAAAATTAGCCAATGAGTCCTCAATGTCACTGCTGCATTTACCACGCAGCTGCCTCCAAGAACCAACTTCAAGAACCAATGTCTCCAAGAATCAAGCATGCTGATGGGGGAGACCCCTGCCTGCACTTAATCATTGGCAAGGCACCCTCTCCTGGGAAGCCCAAACATTTTCTGCTTTATCAAGATACCTATCTGGATACGTACTTAGAAAACAGTTTCGTCTCTTGGAATAATCATTGAAGCCAAATTATGAAATAAAACCAGCATAAAATCAGTTCTGCACCGAAAGGGTAAGATTTCAGTCAAACATGAGCCAGAAAAATAATATGAAACTCAGATGCAGTTTCAAGATCATATAAACTGAGAAGTCAAGATACATGTGAGAGAAAATGACAGTATCGTAGAATGACCCCTGGCAGTGACATATGTCCTTGCACTGCCCACCTCACCTAAAAGCCTTAAATACGTCCATCTTCCCATCACTTTCTAGCCCCTGGCAGTGCTTTCTTTTTCTCCCCTGCACCTGCTAACACTCCGCTTACTGTTTTATTTGCTTGTTGCCCATCCTTCCCACTAGAACGTGACCTTTGGAGTGCTGACTTGCCTGTTTATTCTTGTATCCCCAGAGCCCGGAAAAAGGCACCATGCAAGGGACTCAACACACACACACACACACACTCATTAAATAAATAAATGAATGAACGAAGAAGTGAGAAATACTGTCACAGAGGCACAATGACATAGTGGGAATTTCAGAAAGTCTAGAAAGAGATGAACCGTTTGAATCTTGATAACTGTCACCCACAAGGAATCTTGTACAAGTGACTGAGTTTTGATGTTAACTTGCCCATCTTGAAAATGGGACGCGTGAGACACACATGGAGTGTGTGCTGAGGTGAAGGTTAGTGTTCGGGGGAGAACACGGGGAAAGGTGGCTGGGCAGCAGGGTCTCTGCAGTCTGCAGTCTGCTGACGTGGGACGTGCGTGTCTGACTTTCAAGTTCCCATGATCTTGGCAAGGGGAGGGAAACTGTGTGCCGGCGTCTCATCTGAAGAACAGGGCGAACACCAGGACCTAACTCTAAAAATTGTTCTCTGGATAAAGTGGCATTTTCTACACACTTGGTAGATGGATTCTCTTAAAATTGGAACTGTTTTTTAAGTAAATACTCAGTACAGTTCTGATGTATAGTAAGAACCCAATCAGCGCTAGTAATTATTACTATTGTCTTTCTTTGTCCACTGTTTTCTTTCATATCCTAATTCAGAATGTATTCAGCCTCCACTATCTGTCGGCATTGGTCTTGTCAAATTACCTGAGTTACATGCCTCAGTAATTTCTTTTCCCCACAGGTGCACTGTGCCTCTGGACTACTTTTAATGGTACAATGTATCTTTCTTTTTCTTTTATTCTTATGCCATTCTGGGATACTCTAACACTCGCGTGTGAAAGCACTATCTCTTTGTGACTGTGTGTGTTTCACCTACTAACCATTTACACATTCACACGTTGCCAGGCTAGCAGACCATGGCTTACCTAGATGCCAGACAGGTAGGAACAAACTAGTTGAGTTGTACAGCCCTGGTGAAATTCACACCATACACACAGTGTATATTCTATTTCCCAGGTTTGAATCTAACTTTTCCAAAGCACAACCCAAAGTAGCTTTAAAAATATACGATGATAAAATATTGAGCTGGTTCCTTCTAGGACTGCCGAAGAAATATAACTCTCCTGATCGAACCCCTCCAGGGATGGAATTTTAAACAGCTTTGTGCTCCTGAATTCACATAAGAGAAAGACAAGATAATCTTTTAGGTGATTTAACAGTTAAGTGGGGTGTCAGCCTACGATGTTGTATATATCCAGGGCCTGCAAATAATTTGGGTTTCGACAGTCAAAAATGAGATCTGTATACTATTCTAACTACCTGTCGACAAAAAGGCATTTTTAGTACCAGGTTTGCCAAAGACAAGTTACCTGGGCCTTACAAATGGAAGGAGGAATGACTGCCTCCAGTGCGATTTGACCTTGAAAACAATGGTTGTTTTTGTTCAGTCCTGAATCTTCTGAGTGTCGACAGTTGGATACAAAGTTATCCACGTAACCCTTGATACAACAAAAAGGAACAAGCTCATATTCAAAGTATTTCCCCAATATACACGTACGTGTGCATGCTTACACATTCTTAACTTGGGTAATTCGTATGAATAAACCATGACTGATTGGAATGTTTTATTTCTTTATGATATATTTCTTTCAAACCATTCCTTTGGCTTTTCCCCTTGTCCAAAGCAGTGGGTGCTCTGACCTGGATGCTGGACTCCTGGGGTTTGATTGCCATGGAGAGACCCACAGTGTAGGGTTAAGGATCCAGGGAGGTCAGGAAAAAAGTTGGAACGAGGTCTTTTATCATCACTGATAGACTGGACAAGAAAAAAAGGAATTTACCATCAGGAAAGAAAAATGGAAAGGACATTTGTCTATCTAGGGTTGGCATCGGCAACAAAAAGAAAATCTCCCTTGAAAATCCACAGCTGGCTCTCAGCTGAGATCGGAACTCAAGCTCACAGTGTGTGTGTGACCTGGGAAAGTTAGGAATGCACTTTCATTGACCCAGGAACCTGGCAGAAGAAAATGCAACTCTTCAGAGATAACACGTCAGATCAGAGTTTTCGCATTTACTGTAGACAAGTCCCAGCGAATAGGAATTCAGAATTCAAAATAACAGAACTCACAAGAAAACAGCCAGTATTAATGAGTCAGGGAGAACAATGAAGAGCAGAATTTGACCCCAGGACTTCAAATAGTGAATTTATCAAACACAGAATATAAATTATACATATTTAAATATTTTTAAAATTAAAAAGGGGAATTAAAAAGATGTGCAAGGAATACTATCCTATTTTTAAAGGACACTTGAAAAAGAATCAAATAGAACTTCTAAAATTTAAAATATATAGTTCAATAGGTAGACAAAAAGTAGATTAGTATAAACTCAAGGAAGAAGTAATGCACTGGAATACATAGCTAAAAAGTTACTTAGAAGTTAGCACAGAGAGGCAGAGAAATGGAAACTATATAGGAGCCATTAAAGAGACACAGAAAACATGTTAACATGTTGGAAAATATTAACAAGTGCAATCAGAGTCCCAAAGGAAGGGAATAAGAAGAAACAAGGAAGAGGAAATATTTGAAACAAGGAAGACAGGGGTAGAGAATTTTTTGGAATTGATGAGAACATGAATTCACAGATTCTGCAATCAGCGTGAACCCCAAGTAAATACGTAGAAAGAAGTGCAGCTGGGGACACTGTAAGGAAATTCCCGAGCACTACAGACTCCCTCTCCGCCCAAAATTTTTGTGAAGTTGCCAAAGGGAGAAAAAGTAGATTATCATCAAAGAAATCAGAATTAAATTCAAAGCAGAGTTCCCTTGTTAAGGTATAGCTTACAGGAAGTATAATTCAGCCATTTAAAGCATACAATTCAGTGAGTTTTAAAAATCTATACAATCACATAATCACTAGATCAAGATATAAAATATGTGAATGATCAGAAAAAGTTTCCTTGCATCTCTCTGCAGGTTAACCTGCCCTCACCGCCATCCTTGGCTCCAGGTGACCGCGGCTGAGCTGCCCTCTGTCACTACAGTTTTGCCTTTGGTGGCCTTTCATCTGGATGGAATCATTCCACAGGTATTCTTTGATTTCTGGCTTAACTTACTCTAATGCCTGAGATCGGCCCATCTTGTTGCACGTATTAGAAATTTGTTACCATTTTTTCTTAGTAATTTACCATTATATGGATATACTACAATTAGTTTTTCAATCAGCAATCCATGGACACTCGGGTAGTTTCCAGTCTTTGGCTACTGTAAACACAGCAGCTGTGAACAGTTCAGTGAAAGCATTTGTGTGGACACATTTTCCTTTCTCTTGGGTGACTGTCTGCAGGTGAAAAGGCAGGGTCACCTAGTAACCGAATGTTGAGCCTTCTGACAAACTGTCACTCTTTCCCGAAGCGACAGTGCCAGCGACAGATGAGTCCCCTGATTCACCAACACTCGCTAATTACCATTCCTTTTAACAACATGAGCCATGTTAGGGGCACAGAGTGGTTTTAATGTACATTTCCCTAATGACTAATGATTTTATGTACTTTTTGTGATTTGCTTTCTTCTTTGGTGAACTATTAAAGTTTTTAAAAATTCAATTTGGTGGTTTGTCTTATTGAGTTGTATGATTTTTCATATAGTCTGCAAGAGCTTTGATCAGATTCAGGTTTTTGCAAATGTCTTACTCTAATGAACATTTTAATTTT
>VMDR010007810.1:0-38945 GCA_007922815.1 Macrotus californicus
AGGTAATATTTGCCTTGGGAAAATTATCCAGATATTTTCCAAATCTTTCCAGGGTACCTTTGATCTATTTTATGCTCATTAAAATATATTTCAGATTTAATTGGAAGAGCTGTCATTTATTGAGGGCCTTCTATGTACCAAGCACTGACCAGGTACTTTCCACAGGTTGTTTTACTTCTTTTAAAAACAATTCTATTGGTTTTATAAAATCCAGATAAGTAAAATATGACCAGTATGACCAGTAAAATATTCAATCAGTACTAAAAATGAAACATAAAAATTATCTCAAATCTATCTACTTTTCAAAACAAGTCTATGAAAAAGGTTCTTGGCCCCATTTTACAGGTGAAGCTAGAGAGGAGACCAAGGTCCTCCAGCCGGAAGTGGCAAGTTCTGTTGGAACCCAGGTGACTCAGACAGGAAGACCCAGCCTTCACCACTACTGCCTGCTCACACTCGTCATGACTCCACTGTACTTACTTGGCAGAGGTACGGGTTTTTGATGGACTTGTCTGAAAAAGAAGAATTTCAAATTAGTTAGAGGGCAAAGCGCAAGGTGAGTAAGTTTGACTTTCTGTTTTCAGTGAAGACTGTGAACAGGCACATCATGAAGGAATCAGCAGCAATGGCCAGTGAACCAGATCGAAAGGTAGAAGAGGCACCAACCCCTCAAGATAAGAAAAATTGTTCCCTTTGCTTTTGAAAAAGGAGGAGCCTTGACTAAGGTGTTACATTTTAGTCAAGTCCAATAGTTAACCTGAATATGAGGTCTCTGAGATTCTTAGCGGTTCTTTTAAAGTTGTTACCTACTTAAACACTTAACACCCTTACAAATTTAACTGCAATGTGATAGAATGCCAGATCTTTACCAAGCACCACAAGCCAATGTCACTGTGTGGTGTGACAACGCAGGCATAATGCCTGCAGCAAGAGGACATTAGTTTTCAAAGGGAAGGATTCTTACTTCTGGGCAAGAGGAAACGCTGGTGACTGCATAGCTTCTTGTCTGTGACTAGAACCTCGGTGGCGTTCAGCAGGTACAGGTTTTTCTGTATCAAGAAAATTCTCATATTAGCAATAGAGTGAGATGCCTGTCCCCATGCCGAAACCTAGCAATATCAATGGAGAAGCACTGCATTTAGTTGGGTGTCTTCCTGCAGACATCTCTCTCACCAGGATGTCATCTGTTTGTGCACCTGTCGGGCTGGTGATGTGTTTGTGCTATTGGAGCCAGCACTCCCATCCCCAGTGTCACAGGCATACTCTACTGCCTCTGCTTTCATCTCTGGGCAAGGTACAGGGGGGCTGAACCCAGGGGATCTGGACCTTTAAGTGTGTACGTGCAGGTGGAAGCCAGAACAGGAGCAGGTTTTAGGCACCTACCTCCTGCTTTCTACGTGGCCTCCCCCGCAGGTGTTACCACACCCTGGGTGTGTCTTCACTAGTCATAAGATGTGACTCTAAGAAATTTCTTACTGATAAGTAGTTAAGATATGACATTTTGTGAATGATCTACTCTTTTGAAAAATTAATTGAGCAAAATCAAGGTTATCTCTGTAACAATGTTAACCTCTCTTGCATGTCACTGTGTTTTCCTGAGGGGGAGAGGAAGAGGAGGGGTTATAACTAGTACACAGGGAGATGGGCACAGCCTGCAATGTAAGAATCTATGTTGAAGCCCATCGTGAACTTTACTCCTGAACCATTAATAGGTGTGATTATAAATTGTTTAATGCTTTATCCTCCCTCAAATTTGGTCTAGGGTGTGTTAAAATCTGGGTATGTCCATTGTGTATCTCTTGCATGGAAAAAAGGTTGAGAGTTGTTAATCTCCTGTTATAGGAACCCACAGGAGTAAAAGTAGTAAGAACTCAAAGATTCAAATATATGGTAAGACAGGCTTTAGGGGTTTTTGCGGTGCACTGAAATTCAGAAGCCCGGAACCTCTAAAGATCATGCTTCAAGCTTGTGGCAAGTTACTCTGAGCTGCCATGGGAGAGGTTTCATCTACAATTTAACACTCTGGTGGTTTCAGGAGGAGGAACAATGAGCACATTAGGTCTCCATAGCTGATTAACTTTGACCATGTCCGCTTGGCTCTGCCATTCTGGAGGCTTCCTTCGTAGGTGGGAAGAGGCTGCTCCCCATTTTGGGTTTGGATGGCATGCTACACTTCTGCACTGGGAGCCCTTCAGGAATGAGGACATCTGAGCCACACAGAGCATGCCATGAGCCCCTTCCTGGCTGGTTTTCAGAGGCTCCTGAAGCCATGAAATTTGCACAGGGTTGTACTAGCTTCCCACAGAGGCTCGCCCTATGGCTCCACTGTCATTCCATGCTCCCTGCTCAGCAGGCCTGAGGACAGCAAGGAATGGAAGGCCAGCAGGGCAGAAGCCTCAACGGAAAGGCAGAAGAAAGCAAGACAGCAGTAAGAGAGTGATACTCAGAAATAGCCCTGGGGGAGAAAGATGCGGGAACAGACGTAAAAACTTATTGAAGGAGTTAATGATTGGAGCAAGTAAAGCAGACAGGTGAGTTGTAATGGACATTCAGAAAATGTCCACCATCCATCGTCAGAGAAACCAGAACACTTTATGTAGATCTGCCTGTATTAACTCAGGAAATGAGTAAAGGAATGATCACTAAGCTTTTAGCATTAGGTATCCTCAAGTGTGAAATCAGATAGGTACAGAAATTTAACTTTTACATAATATTTTAAGTGTTGAGATTATGGACAGTTCTTACTGCTTTCTGTTCCCCACCTCCAGGATTTTTCAAATACAAATATTTTTAAAACAGGAATGTTCTAATAAAACATGTATGTAAGGCTTTAGAGTTATGATCAAACAAAGGAAGGAAAGCATTTGAAAATACACCAAGACAGACATTGGAACTCTGAAAATACTATTTTGAAAACTTAGCAAAAGAACTGGTTCAAATAGACAGGGTGTTAAAAGTTTCGTTCCGGAACTAAACCATTAGTCTAAGATGCATGAATGGCTCTGAATCAGTCTTTGTACCAATGGAAGGTCATGGCACTGTTTCTGGCAAGGAGTACCTGCCTGTAAACAGACAGGCTTGGGGTGTGCAGACTGTAACCCCTTCCAAAGATGCTGCCCGGGCAGACGCAGGTACCGGCCAGTTTTGCTACTCACCACTCATTGCAATGGGAAATCCATCTTGTTTAGAAAATCGAGTTTCATATTTATGATTAGCTTATAAATAATGAAGGAATTTAGAAAGACACTTATATACAAATTCTTAATTAAAATAACTTTTGGAGGACAGGCTCCTCCTTTAAAATAAGAGATTTACCTTCACAAACACTTGAGGCATTCTGCTGAGAGGCAAGTGGCATCTATTAAAAAAGAAGCAGCAAAGATATTCAATACAGTTCAACGTGGAAATAAAAGTCAAAGCAATATCACTAAAATAAATATTTGGGGGGAACATTTCTCTGATGCATAGTTATTCTTTCAATCACAAGAACAACAATTAAAAACATGCGGTCTCCAGTATGACCTTTGCACTAAGTGACAACTGACTGGATGTGTCTCATGGAAGGAGCAATGTCCCCTTGGTGTTGAGACCTCCCTGCTCTGTCTGTAGGGCTGGTGGATATCGTGACTCCCAGCAGTTGCTGGGCAGTAGCACTTGTGTAGTAGGAACCTGACATGACTTTCATCTCAGGGTCCCACTGTTTCAGGGTTTGCTGGATGATTATAAATATCAGTCTATAGAGTAGATACCAGGGCAAGGTGGGCTTCCTTGAATAGTGGGCTGGTCCAGGTTTCCTCTGTTCTGGCCAGAATCTGAGTTTAGCCAGGCCTATGTGTGCCTGATATGCAATTGCCAGGTCCCCAGCCAGAGGATTGGGAAGTAGATGCAGGGGACCCTGGAGGGGAAGGCAGATGTCATGGGAGGCAGAGAGCCTGGCCGCTGATCTGCCGCTGCCTCTTAGGGAAGCTGCCAGGGTCTAATGAGGATGAACTCCTCCCAGGCAGCATTTTCTCAGGCTAACTGAGGACTCCAGGTTTTTCTTGGACTGTCCAGGCAACAACTTCAGTGGCTAAGATTGCTGTGTTCTCCTGTGCTGGAAGCGCAGTCAACTTTAAATAAGTGGATAAGAATCAACGCTGTGGGGAAAGGAAATGTGTTTAACTGCAAAATTAACTTACTGTCTTCAGTGGTGTAGCTGGCTTTTTCCTGGGGGATAAAAAAGATTGGCTTTGTTAAAACACAAAAAGATAAAGTAGAGCCATCTGCTTATCATTTTAGTCTCAAATTTAAACGAGAGCAATGAAAGTGATAGCAGTGTGTAGAAAGACTATCCTGGAAGGGCGGAGAGGGAGGAAATGGGACTTAGTTGTCACCCCCTGGCCCCCACCTCAGACAGAGTCCACCGGCAGATGGCAGAGGGGTTCACTGGGGACAAACAAAGCATCAGTTGCCAGGGAGTGGGCATAACTGAGCTCTTGTTCCAGTTGTTGTTAATTACTCTGTGACCTCAGGCCTCTTTCCAGGCTGTGAGGCCAGTTGGAGTTTTAGCTTCCTCATCTGTGAAATGAGGACCAGAATCAGTGCTTCCCACGTGTATACGGAGCCCCCCTCCCCCACCCCAACAGCACCCGGCTGCTGCCTGGAGATGGAGGCAGGAGACATGTGGGTGGCCATGCAGGTGAGGTTGCAGCTGGTTCCTCCTCATGCCAGTTTCCATCTGCTTCTAGGGGACCATTCTCTACTAGACTTCAGCCTAGGGTTTCATTCCGAGCAGAGAAAGCCAAGACCAATGCGGGTTTGAAAATCACTGTGATTCGTGGTCCTGAAGGTGCTCACCTGAGCTAACATTCTGCTTTGTTTTCCTTCCAGTAGAGATTGGAGTCTAATATTTCTAAGGTTTAATGCTTCTCCACTGTGTTTATTTTAAACACTGTCTGTCTGTTGCTCTTGCTTTGTGTTTGGCTGAGCGCTGGAAGCATGGGGGAAGAACACCAGCAATTCTCAAGTGCCTCTGTGATGCTTGGGGCAGAATTAGATTCTTCACATGTTATTTAAACTTCACAGTAACATTTTTCGATTGATATTATTACTACATTCTAGAGATTAGGACACAAGGCTCAAAAAAATTCAATAACTTGTCCAAAGTGGGAAATGTGCAGAGTTTTGGTAACCAAACACCCTGAAATTAAGAATTGTTTTGCTTTCCACAGAGGTAGAATGCAGGCCAGCTGAGACGTATTTTAATGGGCTTTTACAACAACCTCTTGAGCCAACTTAAAGTTGTGGGGTCACTGTAACATTAGCACATTACAACCCTCACCTGACAGTTTACAAAAACCCTGGGGTTCAATAAGAAGTAATTCTCTCACCTCACTTTTAAAAGGAACCTGGGCAGTGTTGTTTTGATTGAATACCCTGGGGTGTGCTGCGTGAACTACACATTTGTTTAGAGATCATTAAGAACTTGAAAGAGAAGACAAGGAGTAGAAAGTAAGGATGAAACCTCCACGTGGGCCTCGAGGTTATCTGGGTGCTGGAGCTTCTGTCTTGTGGGACGTTGTAAGTCAAAGAACTCAAGATTTAACTAAAAGTGTGTGGGAGGACAGACTACTGGTTTCTTATTGCAGCAGAGGCACCCCTAGTACAACTTGAAGGATGCTGTGGGGGTGAAGGAGAACAACAGGGCAGTAGGATTTCAGAAACACATCTATTTGTAATGTGAGGTGCACCTGCAAGTGAGCTTGGGCAGGTGTGCTCTTCTATATGGAGACAGAGGAAAGGTACCCTCCCCCCTGATTCTCAGGCAAGACTCTTTTGTGTTTCCCGGCAAGCCCTGCTCAGAGCGGTGGTGGAGAACGTCCACTCCAGTCTCACAGAGCTGCTTCTCTGCAACAGGTACTCACCCGGCCCTGGGCAGTGGGGATGGTGCAGCAGGTAAAGATGATTTACAGTCCCAGGCCCCGCTGTTTCGACCTGTACAAATGTATACACAGGTTAGTCTCCAAGTCCTAAATCTGGAGCTGATGATCATGGTGAGGCTGGCCTTTTTGACAGACTTAGAAATATATGTACATTTTTTTTGTTACTTTCAGTTAAGCACATATAGATAGCTACATTAAAGCTATTGGGGCAAACCCGTAGGTGAAGGTGATGAAACATTTTTTAAAATGTCCGCTTTTTGGCTCAGAACTAAGTTGTGAATTAGGGACTTCACCATAGATACAGAGAACAGACTGATGGTTGCCAGAGGGGAGGGAGGTTGGGAGACTGAGTGAAAAGAGATTGAGAAGTACCAATTGGTAGTTATAAAATAGTCATGGGGATATAAAGTACAGTATAATGAATGTAGTCAATAATAGTAACATTTCTGAGTGACCTTCTCCTTTCCCCATGGGACCAACCCAGAACCCCTGCTTCTGTGGGCTCAGTGAGAGCCACACGAGCATTGCTAGGGGAGAGAGTCAACAGCTCACACTGGCAGATACGTGCACACCGAAGGTGCCTAGAAACGGAGGCACAGACCCACCACTCCTGATAGACACCTGTTGACATTGCTCATTCATAGTCACAAACACCGGTACAAACACCAGTACCTACACCTAACTTCACATTCGAGGATACTCATTCATTCATCTCTGAGTTCTGAGGGCCTTTGCCCATTGCACAAACAGACAAATTTCAACAACTGGCAAGCTACTGTCCTGATCTCATTTCTGAGGTCACAGAAGGGACCCACAGGGCCTTGTCCACTGCATCCAATTCCCCCTTCCCCTCCCTGAAGATAGAAGCCAGGCAATCACTGTCAGGGAAAAAGATAAGAGACAGACAGCTTCACCACTCAGATAGAGAGCAAGCCTCGAGGGGGAGAGGCTGGAAGCTAAGCCAGCTCCCCTCAGTGTATCCTGGCTGCCTCCTCTCAGGCTCATGGTCATCTGCATGAACACTACTGCTCAGTGAGACAAAGCCTATTTATTGAATTAAATTGAACTGAATAAATATTTTATTAAGAACCTACATTTATTAAGTCTGCAATTCCTAATGGACTTAAAGAGGATACTCTGTAAATGTCGATTGGACCTGCCCTCAGTATATATTATTTTAATTTGTGAGATAAAACACACATAAGTAAACACTGAAGTAAATATCAACTACCAAGAATTATTATTATTTTTTAATTACTTTATTGTTGTTCAAGAATTATTAAGGACGTGGTGTCTCTAAAGCACTGTGTTAGGGGTCGTGGGAGAGGGGAGGAAGTGGAGACAGGCCTCTGCCCTCTCAGAACGTATAACAGGGGGAAACCTATACCTCATGCCACCTCATCTGACAGGACCAGCTATTTTAAACACAGAAAACAAAAGAAGGCCTGAAAAAGATTAAAAATATGGGGCAGGGTTCTTCCAGCCAAGATGGAGGCATAGGGAGATACACTTTGCCTCCTTGTACAACCAAAAGAAGGACAGCAACAAATTTAAAAACAAAAAATAACCAGAACTGTGAGAAAATAGAACTGTATGGAAGTCTGACAACCAAGGAATTAGAGAAGAAACATTCATCCAGACTAGCAGGAGGGGCGGAGACAGGCGGCAGGTGGGGAGAAGACTCCAGGCAAGGCTGCAGCTGGTGGACCAGGTGGTCCCACATTTGCATATAGATAAACAGGGAGGAACAACTAGGGAGCGAGACAGACTGTGTAACCCAGGGTTCCAGCTTGGGGAAATAAAGCATCAAAACCTCTGACTGAAAAAACCTGTGGGGGTTGTGGTGGTGGAAGGAACTCTCAGTCTCACAGGAGAGTTTGTTGGAGAGACTCACAGGTCTCTAGAATGTACACAAACCCTCCCACCTGGGAATCAGCACCAGAAGGGCCCAATTTATTTGTGGGCAGTGGGGGATGTGACTGAAAGCCAGCTGAGAGCTGAGCAGGTGGCATTATTCCCACTCAGACCCCTCCCCCACATACAGCACCACAATGCAGCAATGTGAGGTGCCCTACCTTGTCGAATACCTAAGGCTCTTACAATGTAACAGGTGCATGGAAACAAAAAATATGGCCCAAATGAAAGAACAGATCAAAGCTCCAGAAAAAATACAACTAAGCAATGAAGAGATAGCCAACTTATCAGATGCACAGTTCAAAACACTGGTAATCAGGATGCTCTCACAGAACTGGTTGAATTTGGTCACAAATTAGATGAACAAATGAAGGCTATGCTAAGTGAAATAAAGGAAAATGTACAGGGAACCAACAGTGACAGGAAGGAAACCAGGACTCAAATCAATGGTTTGGATCAGAAAGAAGAAAGAAACATTCAACCAGAACACAATGAAGAAACAAGAGTTCAAAAAAATGAGAAGAGGCTTAGGAACCTCCAGGACATCTTTAAACATCCCAACATCCGAATCATAGGGGTACCAGAAGGAGAAGAGGAAGAGCAAGAAATTGAAAACTTATTTGAAAAAATAATGAAGGAGAATTTCTCATATCTGGTAAAGGAAATAGACTTCCAGGAAGTCCAGGAAGCTCAGAGAGTCCCAAAGAAGTTGGATCCAAGGAGGCATACACAAAGGCACATCATAATTACATTACCCAAAATTAAAGAGAAGGGGAGAATCTTAAAAGCAGCAAGAGAAAAGGAGACAGTAACCTACAAAGGAGTTCCCATTAGACTGTCAGCTGATTTCTCAAAAGAAACCTTGAAGGCAAGAAGGGGCTGGAAAGAAGTGTTCAAAGTCATGAAAGGCAAGGACCTACATCCAAGATTACTCTATCCAGCACAGCTATCATTTAGAATGGAAGGGCAGACAAAAGTGCTTCCCACATAAGGTCAAGTTCAAGGAGTTCATCATCACCAAGCTCTTATTATATCAAATGTTAAAGGGACTTATCTAAGAAAAAGAAGAAGATCAGAGCTATGAACAGTAAAATGACAACAAACTCACAATTATCAACAACCGAACCTAAAAAACCAAAACCAAAACCAAAACCAAAAATGAACTAAGCAAACAACTAGAACAGGAACAGAATTACAGAAATGGAGATCACACGGAGGGTTATCAGTGGGGAGGGGGAGAAGGGGGAAAAGGTACAGGGAATAAGAAGCATAAATGGTAGGTACAAAATAGACAGGGGGGGATTAAGAATAGTATGAGAAATGGAGAAGCTGAAGAACTTATATGTATGACCCATGGACATGAACTAAGGTGGAGGAATGAGGGTGAGAGAGGGGGTACAGAGTGGAAGGGAATAAAGGAGAGAAAAGAAATGGGACAACTATAATAGCATAATCAATAAAATATATTAAGTACTCTGCAGCAGGGGGTGTGGTAGGGTGGAAATGGTGACAACTGTACTTGAACAACAATAAAATTAAAATAATGAAACAAAATAAAATTAAGCATTCAAAAAAAGAAATATACCAATAAAAATGAACCTGCATAGTTCCTGTTTAAAAAAAGTATTAAAAAATAAATCTTAAAGTTTCTTCTCCTGTTTTTTACCAGAAAGGCCTTTAGGCTTTCTTTCAGCATTCATCTGCTCTTTTTCTACACACAATTCCTTTTTTTCTATCTCTTTTTTTCAATTACAGTTTACATTCCATATTATTCTGTATTAGTTTCAGATGCACAGCACAGTGGCTAGACAATCACACACCCCACAAATAATTGCAGTCCCTGCAATACTTCAAGCACCCACCTGTCCCCATGCTTGGCCATTACGGTAATGTGGACCACATTCCCCATGCTGCAAGCTATCCCCGGTCCCTTCCATACACAACTCTTACATCGGGCCCATTTGCATGAGCACTCAGCCGCACAGAGTGGGTGGTACTGATTCCTTGAGCCGCCTTCCCCAGTACCCTGTAGAAAAACACCCCCTCCCAGGAAACTCCTGCCTACATGTCACCTGACCTAGATGTGATTTTTAAAAACATTTTGAAAAAGGAACTACAGCTGGAATTTGTAACATTTCATGTGAAGATAAACTGAAATGTCGTCTGAGTATGTAGTATGAGTCCTACTAGGTTTCATTAGCTACTGTACCAAACTGATACTGTTCTTCAAATTCTTCATACCTGAGATCGACCCTAAAAATATACTTGGCTGCTCTTAGATTTTAATGAAGATTTCAGGGAAGAGGAACAACAAACCTTGTCTGAAAAAGAAGGAAGTGTGAAGAAGGTCTAAGTTAGAATTTCCTCCCAGGGGGGTTTTCCCTCTTCTTAAATGCCAAGGGCTCGTTTGGCCTGAGTTCATTATCATTGTCACATCTACTGCCTGGCTGTTCGCAAAGCTTCCCTTTCCTTCATATCTCCAAACAGTCTGCCAACGTCTTCCTTCCCCTTCCCTCCTTATAAATAACCTCTGTGATCGGATCAGAGGGCACGCTTGTTCTCCTCTGCTGGTCAGGCAGGACAGAATTGGTGGAAAACCTGTGATCTTGCATCAGGAAGACGGAGTTCTAGTCATTTCTCTGCCAGAAAATGGGCTGAGTGACCTCTTACAAGCCACCGTGTCTCAGGTTCTCCCTCTGCGAAACGGGGACACCACCATTTACCTTACCTGACTCAGAGTTACTGTGGTAAGGTAACAGAGCAACTTTAAAAATGGAAAATATCAGCTAAATAGAAAGTAATGTTGTTGGAAAGGGATTAAAAGTATTTGAGGCTTAAAAACATTATGCTAAGTAAAAGGAGCCAGATGGAAAAGACTACATGTTATATAACTTCATCTATATGAAATATCCAGAAAAGGCAAATCTGTAGCAACAGAAAGCAGACTGGTGGTTATCTGGGACTGGGGGTGGGAACAGCACTGACCACAAATGAGCATAAGGGATCTTTCGGAGTTGAGGTAGGCATGGAAAAGTTCTAAAACTGGATTGCAGTGATGGTTACAAAACCTTGTAAATGTAATAATTTACAAAAATCACGGAATTGCACATGAAAGAGGAGTAAAAACTTATAACTCATAAAGGAGCTCAGTAAATATGATTATTGCTCTTTTTGTTTTAGCATCTTGTGATTGACCACCCCAGTACCTGAGCTCTGTACCAGGTGCTTTAAATGCACCATCTCTAAGTCTCACTGAACATCAGCCGGAGCCAAGTGAGTCTCAGAGAGGTTAAGGGGGAGGGCTGGGTTTGAAAACCAAGGCCATTTGGGTTTGAAGTCCAGGCAGGCACTTTCTTCCCCAGCCAGTATCTCATAATGTTACTTTGGGCCATGATTTGGCATGCAGATTCACTTGCTGCTTCTCCCTCATTTGGGGAAGGATTAGTGAAGCGGTGGTCTGCTTTTGTGGATGCACATGGGAGCACAGAGAGTGGCTCTTCCATGTCACAGGCCAGTGACCCTTGATGCTGCTCTGGGTCTGGGTGGGACCACCTGGTACCCTCCTCACTGTCAGGATCCTTGCCTTCCAACAAAGCCACGCTCTTGGTTGGAATGCTCCAAGGGAGAACTTGGGAACGCAACAGAGGGAGACATGCCCAACAGTATAATGATAAAAGTGAAAAATTAGCTTTCTTTTGATTGTGTTGATCAAAAAATTATGTTAATGCTTGATATAACACTGTAGGGTTTGTACAAGTTGGTGCTTACCAAAGCTTCTCAACTAAGAAAACAATTTACCCTTAGTTTTTCCTTCTACCACATATATTTTATGCATCATTCTCTTTTTTAGTTTTACATACAATGTTGGTAAGTTTCCTTAATTCTTAATGATTCCATGTTTGCATTCTAAGCCCAAGGGATTTAATCTCATTTAGCTGTTCTAGACACCTTACTGTCCTTAGGGGCCTGCACACCATCTGAAGCAGCCTTTACTCTCAGGGGCCGCATGGACTCTTACAAAATAAAGGCATTTAATTGAACAACTTCAGAACAATTTAGGTTATATGTAAAATTTAACTTGCATATTAGCAGGGAACTGTAAATTCCAAAACTCCTTCCCTATTTTAGGAAATAAGAGTATAGAATACTTTTACACTGCTATTTGCTTAAAGGAAGTTCTGAAATAAAAGCTCTGTCTACCCTCTTCTGACAAAAGCTACGAATCAGCCAGAGCTTGCACTATCTTCTAAATGCTCATTGAGATAAATCACAATGAGCTTGAATCTTTCAGCTGGTTGAAAGCAGTGGTTCTTTGCCCCCGTGGACATTTGGCAATGTCTGAAGACATCTTGGCTTGTCACTACTGGAGAAGGGTGCTGCTGGCATCTAGTGGGCAGGGGCCTGGGGTACTGCTAAACATCCTGCAATGCACAGGACAGCCCCCATGACAAAGAATTTTCTAGCCCCAAATGCCAACAGTGCTGAGGCTGAGAAACCCTGATTTAGAGTAAAGCTTTACATGAAACGGAAGAAACACAGTTGTTTCCTGAGATGTGTACAGGATGCTCTGCCAGACTGTTCATGAATTTAGGCAGGTTAAGCTAGCGATTCGGAATAAGAACAATAAGAAGTGAAAAAGAGCTATCATTTTAGGAGCGTGATACCTATGTATTTACTCATTTAATCCTCACAGTACCTGTAGGCATAAGTGGCATTTTCTCCTCCATGTTTCAGAGGGGCACTCTAGGAAACGGAGAGATTACTTGGCTTGTTAGAAGTCTGGTACCTTGCACGTGTCAGGGCCAGAACCTGAGCTCTCTGGCTTTGGAGTCTGTGCCCAGTCCTCTTACAGGGCTTCTCAGTCTGGAACACAAAGGAGAAGGGGAGGCTGCCACAGCACCTAGTTCTCTACATAATCCTCCATGAGTACCTAATAGCCATCAAAGAGCCAAAAGCAACATTAACCAGAGGCAAGCGACATGGTGTGTCACCAGCCTGAAACCTTAGCCCTTTCATGACGTCTGTGAGGGCACTATCTGGAGCTTTTAACACATAACAGAGGGTTATTCAGGGACACACACAGTAGTCTAATCATTCAAATTATCTTACTTCCTTTCCCCTCCTTTACTTTCTCTTCCTGTCTGTTCAGGTTTGGTTTCTTTATTTGGTGCCTCTAGTGTTAAAATATAGCTATACTTGATTAATAGAAAATGAAGGAATAATAAATACATCCAATGGGCTAATGCCCTCATGATGGTGCCATGTGATTCTTTACAGCCAGCGTCGGGGGCTCAGCCACTCTCTCCACCAACCGACCCATCCACCATTTGAATACCTACTCTGAGCCAGTCCTGTCTGGGCCCTGGAAACACAGCTGTGAGCCAGATACCGCACCGAAAGTCATGAGAGAGAGAGAGAGAGTCAGGGGAGAGAGAGAACTCAGGAGGGACTGGGGGATAAAGGTGGAGCATGGGGAACTTAAGAAGTGCAGACCAAGGGGATCCAGTGCAAAAATGGGGTCAAGAAAGGCCTCCTGAGGAAGTGACATTTAAGGCAATGTCTTCAAGCATAGTCAGGGAGATCGGAATCAGACATGCAATAATTGGAGAACAGGTGTGGGATTAAGTGTAAGTGGGATGAGGAGCAAAGGAAAGTTCTCTCAGGGCTACAGCAACCACAGAGCACTTCCTGGAGGGGGAGACCTCAAGCTGGGCCTTGAAGGATGAGTAAGATTTGATGTCATAAAAGTGAGAACACAAAGACCAAAAGGTGGAACCCATGAAATACAGAATGATTGGAGTATTGGGTGTGTTTTAGGAAGAAAAGCCCTGATTTGATAAGAGCATTTGAAGATACAAACACCAGAGATTATTAAACTGTTCTTCTGCACGGGTGGCAAACGCAAGGCCCGCAGGCAGAATCTGGCCCTCCACCTTGTTTTATCCGGCCCAGCACCTTGTTTCTGCCCGGTGGCAGCACTGAGCTCCTTGCCCCTAGTTAAGGAGTAGTTACATTTATACAGTCCTAAAATTACAGTCGGCCCTTTGAAGGCAACCACGAGGCTGACATGGCCCCCGGTGAAAGAGTTTGACACCGCTAAAAGAAAGTGTAGGCCTCCATTTATCTATTTCAACAAAAGATTTTCTGTTCCGGTGTAAACAGCCTTCTCCTGAGCTAGGCATCTCCATTTCAGCTGGGACCAAAGCAATCATGATGTGCTGATGTTAGGTTGGTGTGTTGACATTTGCTCCCAAAAGTTAAATGAACTGGGTGAGAGGGTTCTGTTACTCCCCAAATGTAAAGAGCCCGTGGGTTCCAAGGGAGAGGACAAATAAGACAAGAACTTGTGGAGAGGGTGAACACTTGCACAAGAAATGAACCTAGGAAAACATAAAAACTGTTCTTTCATATTTTCTCAAGGACCATGGCCTTGGAAGCAGAGCTCCGTTTCCCAATGTTTTGTGTTCAGCCTTCAGCTCTGGGAGAGAGAGAGACTGAGAGATGGTGGAGGGGAGAGGGAGAAGCAGGGAGGGCTGGAAGGAGACTCCTGAACCTCTCTGTGCTGTAATGGGGGAGGTGGGTACCACCCAGCTTTGTGGGCCTCAGTTTTGGGGTTGCCAAACCCTACAGGCACCACTGGGGGTTCAGGTTCAGGTAGCAGTGACACAGTAAAAACTACCTTTGTGATGGGACGAAACTGGCAACACATGGAAGCACTGAGAAGCTTAGGCTAGTGACTGAGAAGAGAGCCTGGAGGCAAAGTTGGGGCTAGTGACACTCATAGGCAGAAGGTGTGAAATGACGAAGTGAAGGAAGCCTGGACTAGGGTCATGGCAGCTGAAATAGTAGAGAAAATTCAGGAAAAAGAAATAGCAGCCTTTGGAAAGAACACAGGCACTCTGAGACATGGAGCCTGGAGGCTGGCATGTGAAGTGGAACAGGGATGCCCAAAGGTTGGGAGGTGATGGAGGCAGTGGGAATGTCCAGGTGTCCAGAAGGGAAAGCAGGTCAGGGATGGACATCAGAGCATAATCACCGCAGACAAGAGAAGTAAAGCCAGAAGAATGGATGAACCCTAAAGAAGTGAAAAGTAATACTCTTTACTGAGCACCTACTGTGTGCCAGACACTGCACTAGGAGTTTCGCATTCACAGTTTCAGAATTCTCCTGTTGTAGTGCACTCTCCCACTAACAGATGAGAAAATCTGATGCTTGCAGAGGTGATGTGCAGGCCCAAAGTGGTACAGCTGGTGACTGGGATTCCAACCCAGGTCTGTCTGGCTCAAACCCCAAGCTCTTAACCATGATATTCTGAAAGAGGAGCAAAGGGCTGAAGGCTGAATGGTGTGGACACCCTCAGTCAGGACAGGAGGAGGAGAAGCCAGCAAAGTGCCTGGTGGGGTAGGATGAAAACTAGGGCTTGTCTAATAGGGGTCCAGGGTCATGGGGGGCAGGGGGGTCCCTTCAACATTGGTGTTACCAGACAGTGCATGAGGATGAGATCTCCTGTTACCATTCATTAAGAAATTTGAAAATACAAGTGATTATTTCTCAGTATGTGATCTCAGTTGCTTATCTTATTTGGAATAGGTTAAAAACCAAATCCTCAAATGCAATCATTCCACAATTTTAGAAAGCACCACACCACACATTTACTTTACCTGAAGCTGTCACTGGAGGAGGGGCTGGCTTGGAGGCGTTGTTTGGCTTGGTGGATCGATTCACCATGGGAGCTTAAACACACAAATACGCACACAGTGATTAAAGATGTAGTGTACGGAAGGAGGTTCCCACGTACGGGAAGTACCTCATGAAAGTGACAGGTCAGACCAGAGAATTAGCACAGAATGGGAAACATACTTATTAAACGTATAAGCCATTAAAAAAAGTCTCCTCAGAAGAAACACCTTTAGAGTGAATACATTAATGATTAAAGGAATAATCGAATATTTTGTGATAGGGATTTTGCTAAAGTGAATACTGGCTTGGAATTTCCTTTGCCAAACTGGAGGTCCAGGAGATGAAAGAGGTGTTTGTTTGTTCGTTTGTTTGTAGACCTGTATTGGACCTAACAGTGGAGGGGCCAGATTAATAGCCCCACCTCCCTGCCACAAGCAACACACACCATTTCTCTTGAATTCTGCAGGGTTTGTTTGGGAGGGGATGTTTAACGTGCATTTGTTTTCATGGTGATGGGCAGCTCAGGAATTCAGGTGGGCCTTGAAGCCGTTGGTGGTATTTAGGGGATTCAGGAGAGAGTAATAATGGCAGATTTCAACATACTGGCAGAATATAAAAACCCAGTACTGCTGTTTTAGAGTGGAGTTTGTTCGATGACTAATGTTACTTGAAGAGGTATCACTTACACAGGATCGTGTTCTTCACCGCGACTACGTCCAGAGTAAATAGGGGTTGTTCCACTGAGGGTACATGGCACTGGCTTTTTAAGATAATTTGTTTGTAATTGCATTTGTTATTCTATGAAGGATTTACAAACCACGTGTTTCTGAAATCGCACTAACTTTAAAGCATCAGGACACAGAGCACGTTTTACTCTTTCATTTATTTTTCAGTCCTCTGCAGAAATTGTGCCTGGTGCAATATTTGTAAGACCAGCCTGGTGGTTTGTGACTTTGTGAGTATTAGGTTTTATGAGAAGTCCATTCTAGGTGAGCACAGCTAACGATAAGCACCTAGGCGCTTTCAGAATTTAACATAGGAGATGAACCACGGCAGAGGAGAGAGGAAGAAGGTACAGGCTATGAAACACAGAGATGGCTCACTCACTGATGCCTCTGCCCAACCTGTGAGAGTGGGCAACCGCTGTGTCCACAGAGGAGAGAGGATGGGGCACTGCCATTTCTGAGCCCCTTAGTGTCTGCTACCAAACAGTCTGGTACGCCTCCATCAACTGGTAGAAATTTTCAGGTGCTTAAGACTACAAACACTTGCCTTTCTCAGATGGGGGTGAACTGCCTTCTGTGGGATGAATATAGTTTTCATCTTCATCTTCTACAGGGACCACGTAATCAGCCTAAGAGAAAAGCAGAAATGAATGAGAAAAATGCTGTATGTTCATAGGTTATTGTAAGGGAAGGAGTGATTTTTAAATAATAATCTTTACTGAGATCTAATTTGCATACCATTAAATTTCCCTATGTAAAATGCACAATTTAGTATTTTTAGTATAGTTACAGAGTGTGAAACCATCACTGTACTCCAATTTTAAAATATTTTCGTAACCGCAAAAAAGGAAAACTGTACCCAGTAGTCACTATGTGTCTACCCTTTCCTGTGACCTAGTCAACCAATACTCTGCTTTCTGTCTTTAATATTTGTTCATTCTGGACGTTGCATGTAAACGGAACATATGACATGTCGTCCTTTGTGACTTCTTTCACTCAGCATAATGACTTCAAGTTTCAACCGCGCTGTAGCGTTATCACCACTTTGTTCCCGTTTGTGGCCAAATAATATTCCACTGTATGACTGTGCCACGTTTTATTCATCCGTTTGTCAGTTGATGGACATTTGGGTTGTGTCCACATTTTGACTATTATGAATAATGTTGCTGTGGATATTCACACACAAGTGTTTGTGCAGATGCACGTTGCTCTTGGGAACGTGCCTGGTGGCAGAATCGCTGCGTTGCATTGTAGCTCTGTGTTTACGGTTTGAGGAGCTGCCGAACTGTTCCCCACCAGCCATGCAGGAGGCTTCCAGCTTCTCCATGCACTCACCAGTACCTGTTGTCTGTCTTTTTGATGCTCACCATCAGCATGGGTATGAAGTAGTATCTAACTATGGTTTTGATTTGCATTTTCCTGATGGCTAATGACGTTGAACATCTTTTTCTATGCTTATTGGCTGTTTGTACATCTTTTCCAGAGAAAAGTCTATTCAACTCCTTTACCCATTTTGAATTGGGTTGTCTTTTTATTATTGGGTTGTAAGAGTTCTTTACACTTTCTAAATATAAATATCTTATCAGATATATAATTTGCAAAAATTTGCTCCCATTCTATAGGTAGTCTTTTTACTTTCTGGTGGTATCATTTTATCTATTTTTCTTTTGGTGTTATAGCTAAGAAACCATTGCCTAACCCAGGGTCATAGAGATTTATACCAATGTTTTCTTGTAAGAGT
The DNA here is from genome assembly GCA_007922815.1 of Macrotus californicus. Taxonomy (NCBI): domain Eukaryota; kingdom Metazoa; phylum Chordata; class Mammalia; order Chiroptera; family Phyllostomidae; genus Macrotus; species Macrotus californicus. The sequence goes on from VMDR010007810.1 coordinate 17,982, forward strand.
TTTATAGTTTTAGCTCTTACATTTAAGTGTGAGGTCCATTTTTAGTTGATTTCTGTGCATGGTGTGAGACAGAGAGCACTTTTATTCCTTTACATGTGGCTGTACAGTTATCCTAGCTCAACTTGTCTAAAAAACTGTTCTTTTCCTATTGAATTGTCTCAGCACCTTTGTTAATAATCAATTGATCATAAATATAGGGAGGGACTGATTTTTACATTGACTTGAGGTAATCAGATCTCCAAAGTGATTTTACAACCTGCCTTGGTGGGTAGCCAAGATGGGTACTGAGAGAAACATAAACTAAACATGTATTGAGCACTTATTGCCAGGTGTTCATCTGAGTGCTTTGTATGTATTGTGTCACTTAATCATTGTAACAACTTAATAAGGTAGGTACTGCCATCAGCTCTTCCTGCAGACTCGGGGTTTCCTGTATACATGCCACCTCTCTGCATCTTAGAGGAGGACCATGGAGCAGCAGAGAGCAAAGAAGGGGGAGGAAAGGAAGATTGGTGGGGCAGGGCAGAGAAGCAAAGGAGAGTAAAGACAGGGAACTATCTTTCAGAGATTCACAGGAAACCAGGGGAGAGAAGGAGGGTAGTAAGAGGGGCACAGATCTAGTATTGTTATTATACCATATGTCTCTAGAGATTGAAAATTCTTACAATAAGGTCATATATACCATTTTTAGAGAGAGAAACAAAACACCCATCCAGTATCACATTGGCGAGTTAGAGGGAGGCAGTGAAGGGGCAACGTGGGTAATGTTGAATGGAGAGCAGGGATGGAGGCAGGAAGGCACGCCTGAGTCCACATTGCCCTGGTGCCTTCCTGCCCGCCCTGCCCTACATCCTGCCTTCCACTCGGTCGGGAAGCCATAGGACAGATTTACTTTACCTCGTCCGCAAGGTCCTTGGGCCTGGGTGGGACTTGAGGTTTCTGCAGAGAAGTTGGAGCTGGCAGAGAAGCAGTCAGCCTGGCCTTAGCAGAAGGCCAGGTGGGCTTACTGCGAAGGGTCTGGCTGATGGGTGGAGACTGCCTCTGGCTTGATCGATTGTCTTGAAAGGAACAACAAACACAACAGCGAAGTATAAGATGGAAGAGGCTCAGGGTCATTCCCTGGGGGGAAACCACTGAGATCTAGAAAGTACAGGACCTCCAGCACGTAAGCAGCCACAAATGATTAATCAGGGCATTGCTTAAAAGAATAAAATAACATGTTAGGTGAAAAACTTCAACTGCCCATTGACTTGCTTAGGAAAACTAGAACAAGATCCTCATCAAAAGCATCTTCCCAAGGGAGAGATGGAGACACATTGGCTCAGGAGAGCTGATAGCCCAGCGTTCTGCCCAGGAGAGTGGACGAAGACCGTGGCAGTGTGAGGTCTAAGCGAAGGCGGTCCCCTACGGGTTTGCTTGCTCTGTGAACCTTACGGGCAGAAACCCTCAAATTCACTTACACATAAGAACCACCTGGGATTAAAAAAAAATGCCAAGGCCCAGCAAGGCCCACCCCAGTCATATCCAGTATGAACTTGTGGGGAAGGACCTAGCATTATAGATTTTATGGGTCCCTAGGTTATTCTAAGGTGTACTCAGGGCTGTAACTGCTCTTCCTGGTGAACCTATGCTCCTCCCCTCAATGATTTCCCTCAAATCGTGGGGAATCCATGAGTCCCCTCCCAGGCATTTCTTTGGCAGGCACCTGGGAAGGAGTCCAGGCTCTGAAGCCAAATGGCCCTGAGCTCAGTCTGCCGCTCTGCTGCCCATTAGCTGTGCTCCTTTGGGCTTGTTATTCATTATTCAGCCTCTGTGGGACTCACATTCCTCATTTTAAAAGTGAGGATTGCCCTGGCTGGTGTGGCTCAGTGATTGAGCGCTGGCCTGTGAACCAAAGGTCGCCAGTTTGATTCCCAGTCCAGGCATGTGCCTGGGTTGCGGGCCAGGTCCCCAGTAGGGGGCGCGTGAGAGGTAACCACACACTGATGTTTCTCTCCCTCCCTTCCCCTCTCTAAGAATAAATAAATAAATAAATAAATCTCTCAGAGTGGAGTGAGGATCATCATATCCACGTCAGAGGTACTGTAGGGATCAGGGACAGAGCAGTGAAAGCAGCAGGAGCAGTGCATCTGGCAGAGTTGACACCTAACAAATAAAACTGATATTGCCACCATAAGGTGGTGGATGACATCTGCCCAGCCAATTCTGTGAGCACAGATTCCAAATGATGCATTGTGGGAAAATCTTAGCATAGGAATAACTTGGTGTGCTCCCTATCCTGGGAACAGCACAGGTGCTTACACTGACTTCCTGCTGCTTCCTCCTGCCACAGCCCACCTCCAGCTTGATGCAGCTGCCCTGCCTGCGATGCCCCCAACTCTGCTCTCCTGCTGGTGCTGCTCCTGCCTTCAGCCCACGTGTCTGCTGAAGGTATGTGGTTAACTTCACATTTGATGCCTCTTGGGCAGCCTCTCTCTGGATGATACGGCTGTGCACAGCTGGGAGGGCATCTATTTTGCTGCGCCTACTACTGTCAGCTTTTGTAGTTTTATTTGCAGCTCTTGGAGTTTACTTAGATTTCTTAATGTAAGATTCAAGCCCATCAGAAGTTGCAAAACACAGAAGACAGGCTTTGAAGAGTGTGCCCCTGATGAGCCACTTAACCAACCCGAACTGTGGTCTCCTGGTCTGTAAAATGGGCCTAGCACAGCCCCGTCCCTCCCAGGGTTGTTGCGACGACTACACAGTCCCTTGAAAATGTAGTGGGTGGTGTGTGGAGCCGAGCGGTGAAAAGTGTGGACTTTGGAGGCTGAATGGACTGGCTCGATCCCAGCTCCACCAGCACGTAGAAAACCTTGACCCACTAGTTCCCTCCTCTGAGCCTCTCGTGCTTCCTGTGTGAGGTGGGGGTGAATGCTTCGCTCAAGATTATTGAGAGGGTGAAGTGGGCCACAGCTGGAAAGCATGAGGTTGTAAACTAAGAAGTCTGAGAGTACGGCTGTCTTGTTTGCTGCTGAATGCTCAGTGCTTAGCACAGCCCTAGCACGCAGTGGGTGCCCAGTAGATTGTGGCACGGAGCAGCAGCACCTGGTGGTCTGAGGGGGCAGTTAATGGCAGAGACAATGGACAAAAAGCCCTTTACAGGTAAGGACGCTCTGTAGAAATGCGAGTGTCACTCCGATTGTCACTGACACACACCCCTCATAAGACTGGAACACAAATTTCTTTTGGGGGGACACTAAAAGCCATACTCAGGCCTGGAGGCCAGCCCTGAGCTGGGTCCATTTAACCTAGGAGGCCAGTTCTAGGCTCAAAGCTCCGCTCTCCACCTTTACCCCCAGTTAAAAGTCCACAGAACTAGGCAACCGATGTGGGGGCGGGCACGGAAGAAGGAGGGGTTCCTTGGCAGTCATCATTGTTCTATGCAGACATCTCAAGAGAAACTTCAGAACCTTGTGCACAGGAAGCCAGAAGAGAAGTAGGGACTAATCTTGGGGTTGATCTCTCAGACTGTGGGGAGTCGGGAGCAACCATCAGGGTGTGCTCGTTTATCTTTTGCCTGCTTCCACTATTCCTGATTTAGGAAGGGTACTTTCCCCCTCAAATGGGCAAGTTTGCCAGCTGGGCAAGTTTGCCACCTGTGAACCACCAGATGACCCGCTTGGAGGTGATTCGAATGGGAGATTCCCCCTCCACCTCGAATTGACCCCCCCTCCTCGGCCCCACATCCCCGCTGAGCACCCAGGGACTGGGGGCGTGGTCTCACCTACATACTCGCCCCTGGTGAAGGGCAGGGCCGGGTGAATTGTCCTGGTCTCCTGCTCAACGGGTGGCGGCTCATAACTGTCATCCCCCGGTTCCTCGGCAGGCAGCACGTACATCTCCGAGTCCGAGTGCTCATCTGGGTTTTCATAATCGCTGTCCTGCAAGTGCAAATGACATGCTCAGTGCCTGGCTGTGCCTAGTCGTCAGGACAACCCCTGCCTTAGGGGGCCAGAGCTGCTCCCCGGTGCGGGGATGAGGAAGCAAGGCTTGGACTCGCTGGCCCACCAAGCATAGGCAGCCCATAGTGGTCACGGCGGGGTGCAAACTGGGGGAACAGATGGACTATCTAACCTGCAGGGTGACTGAAATTCTACGTGGGCAAAGAACAGTTGGAGAGAAAATACATTTTAAGAAGACAAAAAAATAGAATAACTGATAGGTTTTATTTATCACGAATGCTGACAGTTGAGGAAAACCTAAGTTTAATAAGGAGAGGGGTCAGCGACACACAGGAATACATAAATTCCTTTGAGGAGATGAAGTTAAAATTTTTTTTTTTAAAAAAACAGAGCTGGTAAACCAGAGCAGTGAGGCTTCAAATGGACTCAGAGTCCACTCTCTTTCTCTTATTAAATACAAATTTTATTTACGTTAATATTGACAAATACATCAAACCGTTCAGAAAGCTGTAATGATGTCTTCCCAGCCATTCAGTTCCTCTCCCTGGAGGCAAGCAGAATTACTAGCGTCTTGAACATTTTGTTTAGAGATAGTTCATGTATATAATATGCATGCATACAAGTGTATTCAGTTCAAGAAATGTTTGGTTCAAGAGTGAAAAGGTCCTCCGACTTCCGTATCCACTGACCCCCACACCACACTGCCTGACCCAATGCATGATCCATACATGATTTCCCAACAAATGGATGATGCTCCTGCCCTGGGGCCTGTCTCCTTTGCTATAACGCTGATGCAGGTGTATGTGATGCAGGTGTAGTGTTTCCTTCACTGCTGCGTCCTCAGGGCCTGTAGCAGGGCCAGCACGTGGCAGGAGCTCAGTGTGTTTGATGGAGTAAACAAGTGAACAGCACATGAGTGAGGTCTGCTTTCCTCCTCTGTCTGTAGGGAGGTGGGAGAGGAATAGGGTGCAGAGTGGGAGAAGGAAGGGAAAGGAGGCTGAAAAGGTAACAGCCTGTCCTTGTCCTAGAGCGGGAGAGAAGCTGGAGGGGGTGAGGTAAGAAAATTCCAGTAGGGGCATTTTCTCAAACCCTGATCTCAGCAATAGCAGACAGGCTTAATAGTCCTTCCTGAACATGAACATGAATTTGGGATGAATAGAGTAATGACAGTAATATTATTCTTATAACTGACATTTCTATGTGCTGCATATCTCATTTACTCTTCACCACAGTCATGAGATGGTTTTTTAAAAGCCCATTTTATAGTTGAGAAAACTGAGGCATGGGAGTTGAGTAATTTGTCTGCAATCTGTGTTCTGGAGAGTGAATGACTGTTCTCAGGCAGGGGTTCTGGGAGGTGAAGTGGGAGGAAAAGGGGGGGGTGGGGTAGGTGGTGGGGGGAGGCTTAACAGGGAGAGAGCCTGGCTTCCCAAGGCTAATCTAGTCCAGCATGAGGTGGCTGGCACCCTCCTCATCCAGGCCAAGGACCCAGTCACGGCTGTGGTGGCCCCTCAGGGAGACATCAGTACAAGTGCTGAGAAGCAGCTGCTTTCATGAACATCTGGAAAGAGAGAATCAGCAGGCACCCAGACACAGGCGCCTGATGGGAGACGGTTTGGGCATCCCACTTTCTCTGTTTTCACAGAGCAGGGATGGGACTTCTGAGACTTGATCACCTGAAGGCTGAGGAGCAGTGTGTATCCTGGGGAGGACACTGGGGTCCTTGGAGCCCCACATGCTGGGTGGCCTGAATGAGAGAACCACTTCGGCAGAGGTGGCAGAGAAGTAGAGGAAGAAAGACTCCATGTCAGCTGTTCCTCTGACACTGGGCTGCCTACCAGATGGGGACAGCACTGAGACTGCATATCCAGGACCCAGCACGGGCCTGTTAGAGGGTCAGTGCCCACTACACAGCTGTGGGTGAATGAGTAAGTTGAGCTGCTGCCCTGGGCTCCGAAGGGACTGAGGAGGAAGGAATGGGTTCTCGGGGGAAGTGCTGGCTTGACCCTTCGTTTGGAAAATCTTTTCTGTGGGTGATGCACCATGAGCCCCTCTTGCTTTAAACACAGGGGAATGCATTGAATGCCTTTCTAATCAAGAGAATAAAAAAAGGAATGTGCTCAAACTTCTGAGAGTTTAAAAAAACTCCCCTCCTCCCAAATTATTCTATATTCTGGCAAACAAAATTAAATAATTTATTCAACACTTAACAAGTGCAATACGCTGGACAATCTGATGGAAAATTTGAAGAAAGGAATGTGTAATAAGACAAAATTTCAAATTGCCCATTTATTCATTTAATCAGTTATCAATGATTGAGTGCCTACTATGTGCCAGGCATCATGCTTGACTCTGAGGATGGTCGTTGCCCTCATAGAAATTATACTGTAGCAAGGGCACCCAATGACACACAAAGAGTGAATAATTAGTAACAAGTAGATCATCAGACAGATAAAATAGCTACCACGTTCAGGGTCCTGAGACAGACAGCAGTGGGAGGCGTGAGTCTACCTTGGCTGGGGGTTCCTGAAAGGCCTCCTTGAGAAGGAGACACTGAAACCAAGCCTGAGTCCAAGAAGGAGCTGAGCAACTGTGGCAGAATGGAAGAAGGCTCTTTGGTGTCTCCTCTTTTGCCTTCTCGTGTTCTTGCCCAAGGACCATGAGTCCGAAATGGCTGTGGCAGGCAGGACCTTGGCATGTTGGAGGAACTGCAGGTGGGCCGGTGGGACTGGGCTGTGATGAGCAAGCCAATGCGGAAAAGGGGTGGGGCCGGGACAGGTCCACAGGGGCCAGATTTCATCAGCTGGCAGGTCTGATCAACAACAACAAGTCTGGATTTCATTCTATGTGCAGTGGGAATCCAGTGTGGTAAAAATAACTGTGAGTGATTGTTTTCTCAATCTTATTATAACTGGCACCTTGATTTTGGTTATTTGACTTTGAGATACAAGTCATTTCCTCCTCTCTGGGGCGGGTATTTTGTGCTCCCTAAGTCTGTGCTGTGTGGTCTTTCTATCCAGCCAGCAAGCTAAATTTTCTTGGCTTTGCTCAGCATGAGGACCAGCTTCTTACCTTGACCTAAGATGTGGCTCGGTACGTGCGGCCAGCAGGGGGCGCGGCTGCAGTGCTTCTGAGGGTCAGTGGCTGCGGGGCTCCGGGAAGTAACTCCGTACCCAAGTGACCTGTAGCAAGGCCATCTCGTCCCCTCTTTTAAAAAAATCTTTGCAATTGAAAGGAAGGGAACTCCTGTCTGCTAGTACTCTGAGTAAACTCCAAGTGGTATACACAACGGAGCTCAGGCTCAATTCTGGGCACTGGGCAGGAGTCCCGGGTTCTCATCTTGGGCGGCTGCGTGACTGAGCCACGGTGGGCAAGTCATTTTCATTCTCTCAGCCTTAGTTTGCTTATGTGGTGTGTTGTTGTGTGGAGACCCTATTCGATCCGTTTCCAGATATGAAATTCACAGATTGGAGCAGGCTACTACTCGGCATGACTTTGCTATGCGGGGAATAATTACTGTGAATAAAAGGTTTTAGGATGTCTTGTCCCTCTCAGGCTCAGCCTAAGAGAAAAATGGCTGCTGGCATTTTGTGGGTTGTAAAGACTACTCCAAGAGGTTTATACTTATTTCTGACGTATCTCCCCCACCCCAGTTCACTGTGGCCAGGTTCCTCTCTCTCACTCTGTGGCTGCTGATGCTCTGCTAAGGTCGGCTTGGTCACAGCAAGCGCCTGGGGAGTGTAAAAGCCTGGGGCTGGGGTCTGACCGCCTGAGAGTGAATTTTGGAGCTGCCCGTTACACTCTGCAGGCCTTGGTTTCTTCACCTGTAAAATGGGTGGGGCCGATCTTCAAAATGTTTAACTCTGGCACGAAAGAATGGCCCGAGGCCCCCTGGTGTGCCGGGCCTTTACTCTTTGGTGGTTGGTTTGTTCAGAGCCGCTGTGTAGGGGCCAGGAGGGGTGGGCACTGGGGAATTCAGGGCAGAGTCTTTCGCCAACTGGCATGGAAATATTTACACATGTTAACATCTGTTTCAGCCGTGCTGGTGAGGACTCTGAATACTAGCAGAAAATGGGGATAAGAATGCCTACTCTGAGGGCTGCAGTGAGGACTAGGTGAGGTAACACAGAAAAAGCTCTTAGCCTAGCAAGATGCTAGCTCAGGTCAGTCAGTGTGAGGCTACTGCTGCCTTGTCTGTAGGTGGCCCTTCTAGCCTGGCTGTCTCTTCTGTGATGTGCAGCCGACCACCAGCATGGGATTCAGAAACAAACCCTTAAAAAAGCCTCCCACAGGCCCTGGTGGAAATACTTACAAAGTCATCCGACCACTGCTCCTCTTCGTCAGCAGGGCTCTCTGAAATGGTATGTAGGAAGCAGAATGCACAAACATAAATCTCAGCTGGCCAGCTCCTCACTGTCCACAAGCACCTCACACCTGCACTCGTTGCCCTTGGGCTTGCTGGTCCCCTTTACTTCACCTTGAATGTCTGTTATAGTCATCTGATGTTCATTCACTCTCAAATCCTTTTTTTATGTCAATTCCTTAAAGCCCAAAGAGAGGTCCCACTGGGGCAGAGGAAAGGTGCATCTGACCCATGTCTGTCTTTGTCAAGGGACAACTCGGGAGCCTCAGAGTAACCCACCAGCAACCTGCAGCCCACACTGTGTCTTTTCCAAGGATTTCTTTGAATCAATACACAGACAGTGTAGTAGGAAGAGCGCTGGGCACAGTCAGATAGACCTACATTCTCAGGCAGGCTCTGTTCCTAGCCCGTCGGAGAGTGGGCAGGAACAGCTAACATCCCTGGGCCTCAGTCTCCAGGTTTGTAAAATGAGGAGATAACTTCTAAGATTCTCTCTGGCTGTAACTTTGGCATTTTGTTGAGAAAATCTGTATCCATGCCGGGCAACGCTATTAGAGACGTGCCGTCATTGAGCTCTCTTAAAAAACTAGTGAGGAAAGTGAGGCCTAGAGAAAAGAAGTCACTTGCTCAAGGTCAGATGGTAAACGGTCGGGCCCAGAGCTGAACCCTGCAGGCTGACTTCCAAGTGCACGCTCTGCAGCCCACACCGTGCTGCCTCGCTGACTCGGAGCGCCATCCTGGGCTCCACAGGGGCATACACACGGACATGACAGGTCTTACATAGTTTTTGGTCTTGGAGAATGAAATAGGTCGGAATTATGACAACCAAGGGAAGTATTTGACGCTTTTTTCTCCTGAACACATTTGGAGTGTGAGAAGCTTAGTGTCTATTGCATCACATAAACTGAACTTAGAGGTTAAATGCAATTTACTCTTCTAGGTAGGCGATCAGATCAGCCAGACAGAGGTCCAGATAGCAGATTGGTCCCAATGACTGCACCAGAAGGTCGCAGCACCCCTCCCATCTTATGGCTAGAGGGCCCTGTGGGCTGTCCCTGAATCCCCCAGAACCTCAACAGAGGCTCTTGTTGCCATTCCTATCCTCTGCCCTAGCGAGCCACTGACTCCAGCTCCAGGTGGATTCCACAGAGCCACAGAAAAGGGATTGCAGAGATCACACAGGGCAGGAAGGTCTTTGGACCCGAGTGGCCAAAGTTTGAGGAATGGCGCCCTCTCGTGGGAAAAAACATGATAGGTGCTAAAAAGGAGCTGCATTCTACAAACAAGCCAAATAAGGGGGAAAACTTGGACATTAACAGAAAAATAACTCTTATGAAGTTATTCTTTGGGTTGACTTATACCAAATCACAGTGTACTGCAACCACTGGGGTTTGCAAGAGGAATGGGTGATAAGTCCTCTCCCCATTAAGCCAGTACCTGGCACGTAAGTTTGGGGGTAATAGAAAATCAACACTTAAGGTGACAAAAGGTTTTCGTTTCAACCCTTAAAATAGAAACCTGTATCAAAGGCCTTTATATAACACACTGGCCTGCCTTGGTCAAGTGTATTTGCCGAACCTTTTCTGAGTGAGTCAGGGACCACTTTGGGATCAGTTTCTGGTGAATGTGCTCACAGTAGCCACCTAACTAGTTTTCCTGTCCCTGTTACCTTTCCTCTCCCATCGTCCTTCCTTCTGTTTCTAGTTATTTCCTTAAAGGTTGGATCATGCTCTTCCTTTCCTCAGGGATTATCAGGGGCTCCCTGTGGAAGAGTCAGGACTCCCGAGTAGCACATTCAGATGCCTCCACCTCCGGTCCCTCCATCGAATTCTCTTGCAGCTGTCTCCATGATGCCCATGGCTTGTCTTACCTCTTCCACAGAGTCTTCCCCAGTCCCTCTGGTCACAACCTATCACTTCTTCCTCTAGACCCTCTGAGATGCTGCTGGCGCCTTGATGTCACATCTTCTTCATCCTGCCTTGTGCTACTAGGTGGTAGGTGCCATTATGATTTCTGTTTTACGGTCAAGGAAATTGGGTCTAAGAGAAGTTGCAAAATCTGTCTGAGGGCACATGGCTAGCTAGCGTGGGAGCTGCACTGAAGGCCTGGTTATCTGTTGGCTCCTGCAGCGGAATCTCATGTGAAGCTCCTGGCCCTCCCTGAGCATTCAGGCAAAACCGAGGAGGAACAAGAATGGCCCCGTTGGGCATCGTGGCACACTCAGGCAGCAGAGAGACCAAAGCATCTTGTGGTAGAGGTTATTTGCCCCCTGCAGCTACACCCCTCTTTTGTTTCCACAAGCAACTCACAGCATCATACTGATAAAGTCACAACCTTGCAGGCCATTGCCCAGACTGAAAAGTGTGACCAGCCAAAGCACTAGATCTAAAGTGGTGGGTGGTTTTCCACCTGCTCAGGGAGCCCCTCTACAGCGTGCAGGTGGTGGTGGTTTTAGGACCAGGCTCCCTGGGTTCCAGTCCTGGCTCTGGTGTTTGCTACCTGTGTGGCAGTGGACCAGTACTTTAACTGTTTAAAGTTCAATGGCCTCACCTGTAAAACAAGGATAAGAATAGTGACAGCCAGATGTTTTTATAGAGTCAAGTAATATAACACATGTGAAGTACTTTGCAAAGCCTGGCATGCAGTAAATGCTGTATTAATGGTACTTATTGTTTATAGGGAACCTATCCATGTGTGATGCGATCTTATGGCTCAGCTCTGGTTCTGAACACAGACAGACGCTCATGGCGTGCAAAGAACATCCGTGAATAGGTCTCCAGTGGGGAATCAGGCCTGCATTGCACCTAGGCTACTTTGAGACTTGCTTTTGCTAAAAAACTCCCTCGCCTTGAATTGAGGAAACGTGTGTACTGCATATATTTAAAGTAACCTCCCAAAATCTATGCTGAACCTCTCTAGTTTGGGTGTAACCAGTGCAACCTTTTCCCTTTACATTTGCAAATGGCCTTTATCTTAAAGGGATTAGCAACATTCTTTCTTTTGTTATGGTAACCACCTAAAGGGAACCTGTACACAGTGAAGGAGGACCCTCCTTGATGTAATCTACCTAGAATATCAATAAAAGCCTGTCCAGGCAAAGGGTTGGCGGGGAAGCGGGGGCAGGGGGGGCCTCTCTCTTGATCATTGAGAGGTCGGCCATGCATTCCTTTTTCTCTACCGGACTCCTTTAGTCTGTGTGAATTTGTTTGTCACTTGTCCGAGGATATAGGACAAGCCTTCCACGACAACACGCGGTCCTGCTGGACGGGACCGCGACCAGTGTTGCCTTGGGTATTGACAGTTCTCGATAAACTTGGGTGGAAACACGACCCATTCTACCTCACTCTAACGGCGACCATGCAGCATGGCAATCACAAAGACACAAATCCAAGGAAGCTTCAAGTGCAGTGGGTGAAATTTTCAGAAGGGTAAATTCCAGTTTAATATGGGCTGGGTAGTTTAATTTGGGGTGTGGGATTTCATGCCCCTGCTAGGAAGCTAAGGTGTTGGTTGAACCCCCTTGTCGGGGAGAGCCTTTCCTATTGTGTCAGGTGCCTAGTTTGGGGCTTACGCTACATGGACTGTGTCATATGTCATGCCACACAGCAGAGGGACTCCTCCCCTTGCCTGACCGAGGCTCTGGGATTCATGTGGCCCTCCCAAGCCTGTGGACCCAGCACCTGACACTGTGAGACATGTGACAATAGCCGCAATGGCTCCCATCTCAGCGTCTGCTCCAGGCCAAGACACGCAGGGTCAGGCTGTCTTGCTTAAAATCCTGATTCTGCCATCTGCTAGTAGCGTGACCTTAGGCAAACTGCTTAACCTCTGGGCCTCAGTTTTCTCATCACCAACGTGGACCTTATTAGTAGTGCCTATCTCATAGGGTTTTGAGAGAATGGAAAGTGCTCAAACGAGCACGTGACACAGAGCGAGGGCCCGGTGAATGACAGTCATTACTATCAACTGGCTTTCTCCTTGCTTCTCACAGTAACCTGAAGGATAGGCAGTCTTACCTCTAGATCAGGGATCTGAGGCTTGGGGAAGCTACAAAAGTTTTCTTGGTTCACACAGTGCTTACGGGACAAAGCCAGGATTCCACCCCAGGCCAAAAGGACCCCAAAGTTCAAGGTCTTCTCACCGAGCCACCCTGTACAATAGTAATAAAAGACCTAAAGTCTAAGAGAACAACTGTGTATTAGTCCAGGGCAATGTAAAAGTTCCCGAAAAGTGTCCCAGCAGCTGGAAACATGGCCAGGTGCTGGGTAGGCTTGAGAAAGGTGCATTCAGTGAGGGCTGAGAGACTGCGTGAGGCATGGTGTCAAAGATGGAATTGAATTGGGCCCTGAAGGACCAACAGGACTTGAATGAGAGAATGGAGATGAAGGAGGGCTTGTGCGTCAGCCCCAGAAGCAGAGCTTGGCTGCGGGATGGAAGGGGGCATCCGAGAGGCAAAGACGTGCACAGAGTGAACGGCCTGCACTGGAGAGTCACAGGAGAATATGCCCAGAGGGAAAACAAAGCTGGATTCATTGCCAGCCAAGGGGATGTCCCAGCCACAGTGGACACTGTGATCCCAGTGACAAGCTGGAGATGGGGAGGCTGACAAGGATGGTGTTTGAGTAACTCAGCTACGAAGAGACAAAGGCTGAGCCAGACTGGGGAGGGGAAGGGATGGCTGGAAGGACAGCGAAGGGCTCTGTGGAGCGGTCTTGGTGGAAGGGGTGACAGGAGGGGATGAAATCATCCTTTCAGTTCTGGGTCATCAGCAGCACCAGGGACCGTGGGGCAGTGCTGGTGGCATCCCAGCCATGCGTTTGTGGGGTGAACTCCACAGCTGTGGGTCTCACCCGCAGCCTCAGCTGTGGCTCTGATTCCATTCTGACTGTGCCCTGAGCCACTGGGTCCTCCCGTTTCTCCTCCTGCAGAGCTGGTGGTGGGATGCAGGAGGAGAGAAGGAAGGCAGGTGGACCAGGTGTGGTGGCGGGGACAGGTTCAGGGAAGGAACAGAAAACAGAGGCTGCAGGGGAGGCCATGCTGGGGCAGTCCCACTAGGTCCACCCTGATAAGAGAAAGGAATGTGACTTAGTGTGAGGATCTGAGGCTCAGGCCCAGACCCGGCCTGGCTAGGAGGGGTGATTGATCCTAAATACATCTGAGAAATTCCCTTTGTTGATATGTTTGTTCATTCCTCCCCAGGGCCCTATTAATAGGAGGTGGGTGTGCATAAGTTGGGGACACAGTCCTGGCTTAGCCATCACCTGGCTGTGTGACTTTGGACAGTTCCTTTGCCTCTCTGGTCTCCAGTTATCCCTAACATGAGAAGCTTGGATGGGGTGACCTTTCAGGACTTTCTAGGCTGTAAAATACCTTTCAGTCCAAGTGTCATTCCTCCATTCTCAGTCCCGTGAGGCAGGCCTGATGCACATCCAGCTTGCCCCACGTGAACTTTGTTGGTGCCGCCAGTTAGAGGATCAGTGAGACGGAGAGCCAGGCGGGTGCTGGCTTCACTAAGCACACCACGGCAGGGGCAAAAGCAGGTTACATTTCAGTCCTTCTGTGGATGAAGGGTTGTTCTGTGGCGATCATTTACCCAAGAACCCCTGTCCAGGCGACTTCCCCTCCCCCACCCCTCCCTTGCTCTGCTCACTTCCCTGCAGGACATCAGTTGTGGGAGGGTAAGGTGGACCTCCTGGGGACATCCCCGCAGAGCTCAGGGGCACAAGGAGAGAGGCCTTATTCAGTTCTGACCTCTCTGGGCTTTGTGCAGTGACCAGTGGGGCTTCTGCAATGACCCCAGCAGACTCTGGGGGCACTACGACTGGCCTCCCCACCCCTGCCCCCTGAGCCAGACCTCAGACTTTAAAGTACAGGAGGCTGTTCAACTAGGAGAGCCCAGGAACTGGAAAGCAGGTTCTGGTGTTAATGTCAGAGGCTCTGGACCTTCCAAATAGTAAGAAATTCCCCAGAAAAGTGTAACCATCTCGGCTTGGGTCAAGGAGGAACCCTGGAATGAGAGCCTGGTGTGGGCTTCCTGTGGGGGCTGCAGTAGTGACCTTGGGCATGTGACTTCATGTTCCTGAAATGCGTTTTCTACCTGGGAAACCGAGTTAGTCATTTCTGTATGGTGGTGCTAACGGGAGAGTAAAGGAGCTAACATCTGTAAAGAGCTCAGGTTAACACCCAGAACAGAGTAACTGCAACACGCTTTGGATTTCTTCCCTTCCCGAATACCAGCTGCTTGGGCACAATACATTCTGCTCATTGGGCCGTGAGGTCCCTGCAGGCAGTGGCTGCCAGGCCTGAACTGAAAGCAGCCAGCTCCTTCCTGGCCTGATCTGCATCTGTAGGTAATACAGGCCTCCATTCTTTGTCTAATTCAAGCTTTGTGCTGCTCTCTAAAGGGGAGTGGGGACTGTGGGGGCTCTCCTGCTGATTGCTAGGGGGCTCTGGCCCTTTCCATTCTCTGCCTTCGGAAGGTCAGCATTGCCAAGGTCAGCACACTTTCCTGGCTAGAGGGTGGGGAAGCCATGTGCTTCTGGGACTGGAAAAAGGACATAAGTCCAGCATCTGGAAGAGACAGGTGGGGCTGTTTCAAGTCTGCACATGCCTCCAGAGGGTGCCTGACTAGCCTCTGGGGCTCTGGAGGTCTGGAGGGCTATGGTCTCCAAGCACTGGCACCTTCCAGGACCCTGAAGACTCTCTGGGTTCAGGAGGAGCTGTCAGGGCTGGTTGCTGAGGCCCTGGCCTCTCAACTGCTCAGGGTCCCCAAGGCTCAGAGGAAGCAGCTGGAAATGCTTCTAGGACATGAGTTGGGGTTTGGGCGGGGATGGCAAGGGAGGCACTAACTGCAGGTGGTGATGGTGGTTTTGCCAAAAGGACCTTTTCTGGGGACTGGGTTTCAGAGCAGAAGAGAGTAGGCAAGGCCCTACTGGTTTGGCGAAGAAATAGGATGAATTTCTGAGATCCTGGAACTTCAATGGATTTGTCCTTCAGTTCAGGAGCAGCAGTAAGGACACAGTTGGTGGTTTATAGCAAGGTTTCTCAAATTTAATATACTTTCAAATCCCCTGGAGTTAAAATGCAAAATTCTGATCCCTTAGTTCTAGGGTGGGGCAGAGATTCTGCATTTCTAACAAGCCCCAGGTAAGGCTGCTGCTGCACCCTAGGGATTGCACTTTGAGCAACAGAGGCTTCGAAGACCCAGCAGAGACCGAAGACAGATTAAGTACAAAGGGGAAGGTGCAACTTCCTAAAGCCAGGAAGGTTAGGGGAAGCTTGCTTCATCACTGGGCCCTGGGCTCCAAAGATTTGTGGTTCTGTGAGGGTCAAGTATTAGCGCTGGTGGGAACCTGATGGTGCTTCTAGTTCAGTCCCTGTGCGATATGTTGTATTGAATAGACAAGGGGAAGAGAGTGTGTTGGCCAGGTTTACACAGCTTTGGGGTTAGACTTGGAAGGACCTTGTATGCAAGCTCAGTGGTTTGCTGTTTCTCCTGTCGATGATGTAAAGCCATGGGAATATTTAAACAAAGGTATTTCAGAACGGCTCTCTGGTGGAGGATGAAAGGACCACGTGGGATTAGGAATTAAGGGGACTTCTTAGAGGCTTTTATACAGGCAAGCAGTCTGATGGCAGGGGTCAGAGCTATAGCTATGTGAATGGAGGGGGACAGACATATTTGAGAGACACTTAAAAGCCAGAATTAATAAGATTTAGAGATTAATTTTTTTGTAGAGGGAGAAGAGGAGGAATCAGTGATGATCCCTGGTATGTGGAGGTTGGGCAAAAGGATGAATAAGTGATGAATACCATCTGTCTTTTGCCCAAGTTAAAAATACAAGAAAAGGAGGGACCTAGGCAAGGGAATGAGCAAGAAGACAGTTGAATATGAGGGGATCATCAGACGTCCATCCTGAAATCAGGTTTATCAGTCTACCTGAGTTTCCGAGAATTGCCCCTGAGCTCCTAAGACCGGTGTCCAGCATCTCCAATGCTGTTGGTTCATCTACAAAATGCCAAATGTTTCTGCTTGTCACCCAGGACTTGAATTAAAATGTCACCTCCTTAGCTAGACCTTTCCTGACTACCCAAGTTGTTCTCCCACCCCAAAATGATTCCTTGTCACTGCACCTGCTGTTGTCCTTCATAGAAGGGACCACGTTTGGTCATTTATATTTGCCTGACTCCCCATTAGTCACTGAGCACCTTAAGGCCAGGGACTATGTTTTGTTCCCGACTTCATACCCATCCCAGTGAGTATCACACAGGACATGCTTATATAACATCGGCTGAGTGAAGCATAGCATGTGCAGAACAGCTAAAGCACCAGGAGATGTTCGTTCTAGAGAAGAAAACATTCAAATGACCGAACTTCTTAATTCTATCCTTGAATTACACCGAACAACTGTTTCTACTTTATTTAATATATAAGACTTGTGCCATGTGTCCATCAGGACAGACTGTGGAAACCACAAGGAAATGGATCACAACTATACCCCGCCGAGGCTGCCTGTCCCTGACTGGACCAGACAGGTTTGGGAGGTTATCACAGGAGATGCCCAAGTAGAGAGTGGCCCTCGTTTGAGGTACATGGTGTGGGGGAGGTCTGAGCATCATATTGGATGTTAGACTATCTGACCTCTGGGGCTCCTTTCAAACCTCACACTCCATGATTTCATAATTTTTCCATCAAACCTTGGGTACTTAATGGTATAGTCTGCTTTGTTTTATTTTTTAGAACTTGGAGAGAAGAATGAGGATTTTAATTTGTTTATTTGTTTTTTTTTTAAGCTGAGGGCTGTGTGGATCTGTCCACGTCCAAGAAATCTTTAAATTTTAAGCTGCTAGAAACACATTTTAGACCTATTCTCCCAGGGTATTGTTCGAGAAGGTGAAAGTATGTTGGAGAATTTACTTTGCTCATCACTGCCATAAAAACTACCAATTTCAAGACTAACTAGTCTTCCCTGACAAAGTTGATCCCAGTTGGAATGGTGTTAGGGCTAAATTCGGAGAGGACTGGGCAGCTGTGTGCCATCAGTCATTTGTTCCCACCCTCCCCCCAGCCTGCCCTTGCGGATATCCGTGCTAACAGTTCTTTGTCCAGGAAGCTTCCCTCCCCTGCTGCCCCCCACACCCCCCACCTCGGATTGGATTAGATGCTGCTGTAGAGCTTTGTGCTTCCTGATCACACTGCACTGTAATGGCTTTTAACATCTGTCTTCCCTTCTGCTGTATTCATTCTGTGTGCGTGGAGCTATATCCATCCCGTTTAGCACTGTATTTCTGCCCAAGACCTGTATGTGCCTGGCAGATGCATAAGAAATGTTTGATAAGTAGATGAGTGGATGGATGGATGGGATTTGGTCATTCTTAAAATTAGGATGGGCATCTTTTGTTTTCATGTAAGTAGAACATAGTTGTTTTTTCAAGAGGTAAATATAAACATTGAATTAGTCAAGAATCCAAGTATTAAAAATACTCTTACCGGAGGCATAGTCCCTTCGAGGAACACTTGGAGGTGCTTTGACTTTCAGCCTGTAGGTAACAACCATCAGACAAATGGTCAGTGGGTAGGACAGCGGTTGGCAAGGCCCAGAGTACAAGCAGACGTAGAGACAATGGATGGAGAACTAATAGAATAATGGCTTCTTTTGGACCCATCGCATTGAGAGACTAAATATATTGAAAATGTAGTGAAGCCATAGATCAGAGGTTTCCCCCCTCCCCCCTCTCCCCAAGGCACAGTGAAACTGAGACTCAGCAAAGGTGAAGCCAAGTAGAGAAAGGGCTTCTCGAGGCCAGAGTGCTAGTAGGCACTGAGTCCAGAGGTTCAAGGAAGATAAATGATAATGTTGACCTAGTGCTAGGAAGGTAAGGGAAGATGTAGTCTATTCTGATAATTTTATAAATGCCTTAAGAGGAAAAATTACTCATAATGAGCACTTTGGTTGTAGGTTGGACTGAAATTAGTTTTGTACCATTAAACCTGACAAATAAGTGAGCAGTGAGTATCTCTAGGTTGGGGATTGTGAAATTTCCCTCATTTAGAAGTTGAACTCTTTTAAGCACTTTCAAAACTACTGTAGTATCTTTATACACGAATAAAATGTTCTGAATATTCACAATCCTTCCCCACTCAATCAAAGTAGAAAATTAAAATTACATTTTAAAAATGTAGCCCAATTTTTAGGCTTTTTATAAGTACTGGCAACATCTTCCCTTCCATTATTTGAAATGGGTAAGGTTTATAGTAAGTTATTATTTTTAATAGTAGTTACCCATTTTATTTAAGAATAGTTTACTTAAATAAAAATTTTAAATATATAGCCCTGGCTGGTGTGGCTCAGTGGACTGAGGGGTCGCCAGTTTGATTCCCAGTCAGGGCACATGCCTGGGTTGTGGGCCAGGTCCCCAGTAGGGGGCACACAAGAGGCAATCACACATGGATGTTTCTCTCCCCCTCTCTCTCTCATCCCTTCTCTAAAAATAAATAAATAAATAAAATCTTTTAAAAAAATTTAAATATATAAATAAAACATATATCTGCTAGACCTTATTTACTAAAATATCACATCCCTTCAGAAGCAGTATATAAGATAATCATTGCATACAAAACATATTTCATTTCTTGGGGGAAAAGCAGTTTAGAAATTCATGTTTGATTATAAGAAAACAAGATTTATAATCCAGAATTGTAATGTTGCGAAAGCAACAATATTTATATTTGCATAGAAATTCTGCTTTTTGTTTTCCCAAAGGGTCTCATCTCTATTATTTCATTCAGTTCTCCTAGCGAGCCAACAGGGTGTGCCAGGAAGATACGGTCATTACACCTATGATAACACCAGAGAGAGAGATTAACAAAGGTGCTGTAGGGAAGAAAAACAAAGACAAAATTGGATCTGGTCCCCAAAACTGGGTCTTTCAAGGACAAGGACAATTTCAAAAAAGCACAAACCAACTATTACCCATTCTTATAATCATTTTATAAAAGAAAAGAAAGGGTATTTTAGTACCTCCCAAGTATATGAAGGTCATCATCTCAGAATAAAGGAGAGAAAAGAACTCAGGAAAGGTCTGTTGGTCACTGAACACCAACCAGGAACAAAAGATGGGGCCCAGGACTTAGCAGGCGGCAGCTGCACACCAGCCCCCAGCACTTCAAGGTCCTTATTTTCTCATTTGGCCACGGACCAGTGACAACTCTGTCACGGTCTTGTGTTAAGAAACCAGTGTGTTCAGCCATGCTTCCTCCCTTCAAAGTGGCACCTGTTGCCTGGCTACGAGTCAGAGCTGAGAACTGCACGTCACTCAGGACCAGAAGGCCATTGACTTCACGCAGGGGACCGACCGTGGTGGCCATATTCTCTAAGCTGAGAAGAAATACGGTTTGTCTCGTGTATCGGGGACAATGGGTGTAATACAATAGAAGCTGTCCGGAAGGATCTGGGCCCCGTGGCTGTGTTAGTGAGACCGACTGTGGGACAGACATTTTACACAGAGGCTTCGTGCTACCGAGCAAACTGGTGTACTGTAAAACTGGCCACTAACCTGGCATCGCCAGTGATTAAAACAGTGACTGGCAGGGCTCTATCGCTTCAAGGAGATCCTGAAGCAGTCACTGGAAGCAAGCACACACCCGCCCCAGTCACTCTCCTCCTCTATGAGAAGGCTGTTGCTCCACAGGCAGGAGACCATTTTCACTCTTTAATGATGATCACTTATGCATATCGAGATGACTCATTTATGTTTTATAGTCCGAAAACACCACGAAAAGTGACTTCTTACATTTAAATTTAGCAAAGACCAAAAAAGAATGGAGGCACTCTGTTCTGAAGGCACAGGGAAATGTAATTTCATGTACCATTGGTGGTACAAGATTTTTGGAGAGCAATTTGCTAATATTAATAAAAACTTCAAGGGCACAAATCCTTTCACCAAGAAATTTCATTTCATGAATTTAGCTTTCTGGTATACTCAAAGTGTGCAAAGGATATTTATTGGAATATTATTTGTGACAGTTAAGCTGAAAGAAATGCCCCCCAAATTTTGATTTTATCTAAATTGATATTATCAAATTGCCCACCAAAAACGTTATGCCAGTTTAAACTTCCACTCCCCTTTAAAAATTGTTCAATGGTATATAATTGGATAAAGGAACAATAATACATTTATAGTAGACTATTCATCAGCTGTTTAAAAGGGAACATGGACCCTGGACGGTGTGGCTCAGTGGTTGAGTGCCAGCCTGTGAACCAAAGGGTCATCAGTTTGATTCCCAGTCAGGGCACATGCCTGGGTTGTGGGCCAGGTCCCCAGTAGTGGGCATGCAAGAAGCAACCACACATTGATGTTTCTCTTCCTCTCTTTCTCCCCCCCTTCACCTCTGTCTAAAAATAAATAAATAATTTTTTAAATTACTTTATTGTTGTTCAATTACAGTTGTCTGCATTTGCCGCCCCCCTACTTTCCCCACCCCAAATAAATAAAATCTTAAAAAAAATAAAAGGGAACATGGTTTATTTTCATACGCCAACAAAGAAAGTTGTCTATGATACAGCATTAAGTAAAGTCATCGAACAAAGAAAGTTGGTAGAACGGTTTATGTAGTATGATGCCTTTCATGATGAAAATGTATGTGTGTATAGGTAT
>VMDR010007811.1:0-38931 GCA_007922815.1 Macrotus californicus
TTCATGTGCTTAACAGTCACATATGACATATTGAACAGTGTCACCCTGGAGGACTGACTCCTTGAAAATTTATACTACTCATAAATTTGATCATTCTGAATTTTGTCTTCACTTACATTGCTTATTAAAATTTTGACCAAGAGAAGTTCCTCAAAAGGTTAAAATTAGAGTTACCATTTGTCCTAGAAATCGCACTCTTAGGTATATATCCAAGAGAAATAAAATAAAATGAAAACATTTCAGAGAGAAATGAAAAATACATCCACACAAAAATTTGTACTCAAATGTTTATACCAGCATTATTCAAAACAGTTAAAAAATGGAAACAATGCAAATGTCCATCAGAGAATGAATAAGTAAAATGTGGCATATTCATAAAAAATATTATTTAGCAATAAAAAATGAAGTACTAATACATGGTATAACACAAATAAGCCTTAAAAATATTATGCTAAGTGAAAAAAGACAGTCATAAAAAAGTATATGTAGTATGATTCTATTGATATGAAATACCCAGAATATGTAAATCTACAGAAACTGAGAGGGAGTTAGTGGTTGTGTGGGGGAGGAGGTGAAGAAGATCTGGAGAGTCAGGGACTGGTAATAGGTATGAGGTTTCTCTTTGGAGTGGTAAGTGCTCTGAGATTGATTGTGGCAATGGTGGCACATACAAAAAAGCATTGACTTGTCCAATGTGGATGGGCAAGTTGTGTGGTCTGTGAATTATATCTCTATGAAGTTATGTAAAAGCCATAAATAAACTCATCTGAACCATCAAAAACCAAAAAATACTGTGCAAGGCAAAGGCTTAAGGAGAAGTTTCTAAATAGATATTTATGTGGTAATCAATAATCATTAGATATGTTTCTAAAGCTACTCGTCCTGCCTGTACCAACTCAGCCTATGTCCCTGGTCTTGTCTCCAAGGAGAAAATCTATCCAACAAACCCCTAGGGAGGAGCCAAGCACTTTGTTAGATGGTGGGCATAGGGTCCCTCCCCCGTAGAGCTTGTGGTAAAAAAAAAATTGACATGAAAAGGAACAAAGATAAGCCACTGTGAGCAGTCCTAAAATGGGGAACCTAAACACTGAGTGCCTCCTGATTCTCACAGGAAAAGGTCAATATAGCCTTCCCTGGACCTACCAGTGCAATGACTCCACCAAAGGGATTAATTAAAATAATTTGTCATAACTGGTTTTTAGTCACATTATAGTAAGTCGTGGGGGCCTCATTTTCTAGTTATGTACACTTAACAAATCATATCTAATTGTCTCCTACAGAATTTTGCCAAGATCCCTCGTCATGCTCATCGTTTCAATGTATTCCAGATTCCAACTCTTCCCACTTCTTAAAAATAGGAAAAATGCTTGGCAGCTCCAGTCTTATGGATTTTTCTCATTTCCTGATAACTCCTCCATGACAGGGGTTTGGTAAACAAATAGCTGTCAACTCAGCACATGAGCACCAGGAACAAGGCTGGCACCTGCTTTTAGCAGTGCGCTTCATAAATGAAGCCATGCAAACATCCCTCAATAGTCAAATGATTAAAAGTCACCCGTTGTCCATGCCATGGAATATTGCACAGCAGTAAAAATGGCTGTATCAGGTTCCATGCATCAATGTGGCTGAACTTCAAAACAACAAGCCAAAAAAGCAAATTAAACCCTTCTTGCTTCATACAAAGTTCAAATACAGGAAAACTAAGTACGCTATTTACTGATACACTCACATTACAGGTTTACACACACACACACACACACACACACACACACACACACTAAAAAGCAAGGATGCAATTAACACAAAATTCCGAACAGTGATGATCTGGGGGTGGGGGAGCACGTGGGAAGATTCTGGGGTACTGGTGATGTTCCATTACTTAGCATAAATGGTGGTTTAAAAGCTGTTCATTTATTTCATTGTTTAAACTGCACATATACGTTTTCATATACTGCTTGTATATTTTACAGTGTTTCAAACTGCAAACACAAACTAGAACAAAACACCAACATTCTGTACCATTGTACCAAAAGTGAAATAGAGGATCCGCATTCTGGCTGGTGAAGCAGGTTCTTATAGGCCTCTACCATTTTATTGCACTTATTATTCTGGTTTATTAGTCTGCAATAGATCCTGTCTTAGCTGGATTCTGAAATGCAATGCTACTTAAAATATATAGATTCCTTTGTCCGCGCAGAGCTTTAGAGTCTGGCAAGACATTTGAGATCCAGGATTCCTGGAACCTCAGGAGGTCTGCCAGGGTGCCAGCATGCTCCTCCTGCCTCATCCCTCATCTGGCTCATGGCCTGGTCAGACCACCCTCAGTGACAGGGATGTCAGGAAAGCAGGCAGAAGGTGAGCACTGAGGCCTATACCTTCATTTATTAAATCTTCGTCCCTGGACATCAAAAACTCCCAGTCATGGGGAGTAGGGTCGTAGTAGTTCCTTGGGTCAACAGTAATGGAAAACACCCCACCCTACCTACTCGCCATGCTCCACAGATCATGCCTCTAGACATTTGTCTGGATGGAGGCCCAAAAGAAACTTTGTTGCAAAACCTGGCATTGCATTTAGCAAATGAAGTGCAGGAAGAGCTGCAAGATGGAAAGCCATTGCCACTGACACAGAGACCCTTCCCCTCCCTCTGGCAAACAGCCGGAGAGATTCTAAGTACCAATTCCAAGTGTCAGTTCTGAACACAGGGGCAACCACACCAGTTATGTCTCCAGCGATTCTCAGCTCTCCACTCTGCCTGAAGTCATATTCTTATACACTATTCATATAACAAAGAACAACAAAGCACTTAAGCTATGCCACAGTAACTTATTCCCCTCCAAAAGGACATATTAGAAAAGATAGGGTAAAGAAGACATTTTAGGGGCTCTATTTTTAAAAAGTAAAATTAAGGTTATCTTTTCTAAATCCAAATTTGCACAGGGACGTCTGTCGGAGGCCTCCAGCAGTCAGCCATCCCGAAATGGCTGTCCCAGAAGGAACTCATGACTCAGTGGTCTTGTTGACCTCGCAGCTCTCTGCCCTGCCCCTGAGCCTGCCTGAATTTGCTCAGCCATCCCTCCATTCCTGCTGGAATCCAGGGCCGGCCCCAAGGCCAGGACAGGGTTAGTAGAAGGGAAGTGGAAACATGTGTGCCTGCTTCTCTAGTCCCTTCTCCTGCCAGCTGCTGAGTGTCACTGCCTGACAACTCACCTCTGAAGTCACCCTTCTCACTCTGTGGCACTCCTCTGCATCTTGCACAAAAACACCCCGACTGGCTTGAGTCTGTCTTATTTTCCTCAGGGTGGGGAGAGGATATGACACCCCTGCCCATCCATCAGGATCATTTGAGAGACATATTCAATTTAGTTAGCCTCTCCGGATTCTGGCGGGTGTGGTCTATCCTTCCATGAGTCTTGGGAACAGAAAAGGAATTAGGGCTACTATGTTTGTGGGTGACTTTTACCTCAGTTTTTGATCTGGCTAAATGGCCATGATTTTCACCCATGTTTGACTTTGCCCTATCCCATAGGTCAGTGGTTCCTGGGTAATCTCACATTAGAACTGCCCAGACAGACTTTTTAAAAATACAGACCACTGCCCCATCCTCATCCGGAGAGTCTGATGGAATTGGCCTGGTGGGAGCTCAGGACCCGCACTTTTTAAAAGCACTCCAGGTGTTTTCTGAAGAGTGGCCAGAGTCAAAAACCACAGTTCAGGGCATCAAGAGGAAACACTGGAAGATTAAGGGGAGCCATAAACCAGAGACCTTTCTGAAGGTATTTCTCTCTTTCTGTTTAAATTTTGGGAGGGAGAGCAAGGAAGAAGGGACATCTGACTGCCTCTCAGAGTGACAGCTGTGGTGTGGTCCATGGAGCCTGGAACTGTAGGAAAACCTGACTTAATCTTTGATCCCACCACTTACGTAGCACCCGTGTGACCGGGACCTGAGAAAGGACGAAGTGACTGGGGAACCATGTTGTGACGAGGTGTCTCTGACCAGAGTGAGGAGCTCCCTCTCCTCTGGCAACACAGCAGAGAGTGGGGAATGATGACTAAGTTTGGGGATCTGTTGGACCTGGGTACCAGGTCAAGTTCTGGTTTTTAGCCACCATGACTTTGGGTGTGCTACTTATTCTCATCTGTAAAATTGGAATCCTGATGGTAGTTATGTCCTAGGGTCTTGTGAGAATAAAATGAGGTAGTGCATATGGAAGCATAAGACAGCCCAGGGCACAGAGTAAATGCTCACTTAACAGTAGCTTGTTAGTCCCCACAGAGCTGAATTTCTGCCCTCCCATCCCACCCTGCTCCTCATTTCAAAGTCCCTGATAGTGAATGAGGGAATATCAAAATAAGGTGTTACTTAAGAAGACAAACGTTCTTAGTTGGTAAGGAAAAGGATCTCTATATATTGACTGACAATATTCAACCAACATTTATTCAGCTTTAGGCACCACTTTAAGTGTGTTCTAAGGGTACCATGTGATGCTAATATTATCATAATGCCTTAGTCCATTCAGGCTGCTATTTAAAAATGCCATAGACTAGTTAGTTTAAACAACATTTATTTCTCACAGTTCTGGAAATTTCAAGATCAAGGTGTTGGCAGACTCACTGCCTGGTGAAAGTCTACTTCCTGGTTCATAGATGATCACTTTCTCTATGTTCTCACAGGGTATAAGAGGGTGAGGGAGCTCTCCAGGAGTCTCTTTTATAAGGGTACTAATCCCATTAATGAGGGCCCCACCCTCATTATCCAATCACCTCCCAAAGGCCCCACTCACTAATAGCATCACATTGAGGATTAGCATTTCAACATATGAGTTTTCCCAGGGCCACAAACATTCAGACAAAGAAGTGAGGTTAGTTACAGAGCCCTAAGTGCCGAAGGAAAGCAGAAATCTGGACCCAGACATTCTGCCACCAAGGTTCCGCTCGCTTCCTTGGTGAGCTCATCCGGTCTCACGGCTTTAAATATCATCAAATGCTTATGTGTTCCAAACAAGTATCTCCCACTCAGACTTCCCTGAACTTTCAATTCATATATCCAACTGTGTCTTGGAGATTTCTAATGGAATGTGTAGTGTTTCAAATTTAATGTATACAAAACTGAGTTCCTGATAACTATCCCTCCTCCTGAACCTAACCAATTCCTCTCAGATTATTCATCAACCTCAGGAAATGGCAGAAGGCAGTAGAATATGTCACTCTACAATGTAGAAATTAAGGACATGCCACCCCGAAAATATGCTGCCTTGGGATATATAATAGATAATTTTGAGCTGTTGCCACTTGAAAAACAGCAAATGCAGGGAGAGGCTTTCTCTGGTCTTCCCTTATCTACCTAAAGACAGATCCTCCAAAAGGAACTCCACCGTCATAGATTCACTCACCAAGAGGGAAGGCAACTTTTATCCGGGAAAGAATACTGGAAGCCACACCTGCACAAACTATCATTCCCCCATCTCTGCTAAGGACTCATTCACCTTTACTGAAAACCATTCACTCTCCCCTAAGAGGCTACCTCCTCACTTCCCTTTCCTTATTTAGATGGAATTTAATCCTAAATTCTAATGCCACTTCACTGAGTTAGTCCCTTTCCCTGGTTTTCTCCACTGCCACCTGCCTGGTCCACAACACCATCCCATCTTGCTTATATAACCACACTAGTCCCCTTCTAGTTTCAGGCTCCCACCCCCATCACCCAGCAGTGTATCTTCAGCCCCAAAGTCAGAGTGTCTTGTTAAAACATGTCAGATCACACCCTCCTAGGTTTGAAACTGGTCAACAGCTGCCCTTCTCATCTCATGACCTGCAGGCAACCTGTACATGCCCAGGCCGACCCTTCTTTCTCTGTTTTCTCTCCCAACCCTCTACCCTCACTCATCCTCGCCTCACTGACTGGACCTTCCTTGAATGTGCTTGGTGTTCTCTTGCCTTCTCTGTTTCCATCTGCCTGGGAAGTTCTTCCCCATTACTTTCATGGCTAGCTTTCTTCCTTCTTTAAGGTCTTTATTCAAATGCTATCCTGCTGGGTGGACCTTCCCCAGAACACTCTATTTAAAATTGCAAAACACCTCCCACACCCTCTTTTCCCCTGCAGGGGGTCAGAATGTGCCCCCCCCCCCAAAAATATGTCTCTTGAAGACAAGGATTATTTTGAGCTTAAGGCAACTGAGACAAAGCAGACACAGGAGGAGCTCTCTGCCCTCCCGCATCTGCCCAAAAGCAGGGCATAAATTTCCCCTGTGTCAGTGCCCCCAACCCAGGATGAGGAAAGCAAGTCCCATCACCAGAGATGAGTCTGCATGAACAAACTTTACCAAAAAACCCGTATCTACTATTAGTTTTTCCCATATACTTTCCAGTCACCTTCCCACAATTTATTGGCCCTAGGAGCCCAAATCCCCTTTCCTTTGTATAGTCATTTCTCTCCAATGTATCACCCTTTGTCAGAGTGGTATATAAGGCCCTGAGTCTAATTACTTCTTCGGTTTTTCACTTCTTTTCTATGAAGCCCATGCACATAAAATTAAAATCTTAATGACATGCGTATACCGTTTCTTCTGTTAATCTGTCTTCAGTTTAATTCACAGACCTCAGCCACTGAGCCTAGAGGAAAAGTGTTTTTTCTTCCTCTACAGTCACTTCTAAGGTACCGTGTATTTTTTGTCTATCTTGTTTGCAGTGTGTCTCTTTGCACTAAGTTCTATGAAGGCAGAGGTCTTTGTCTGTTTTCATCACTATTGCCTCCTCAGCACCTGATTGCCCAGTACACCGTATATGTTTAATAAATATTGGTTGGTTGAATGGATAAATAAACAAATGAATGCGATACTCTCCCTGCAAACTGTACTTGGGAGTGCCACCAGATCAGCGGTAGCATTCTGAGGAACTCGGTAGTGCCTTCTTGTGTGCCTTGTTGTGTGGACATTTTCTTGCCACTAGTGGGGCACCTTAACGTTATCTTCCCAGTCCATGACTAGCTTACCCTTTCATGGGAGTCTTCTAGCTGTGAGCAGCTTCGTGGCTTTTAAGTGCTCAACCTATGCCCACAGAGTTCAGCAATGACAGAGAAAGAGAGAGAGGGAGAAACCTTCAGCAAAACCAATATGCGTGCGAGTTGGAGTCACAGATTGCCATTGCCAACAATGTGATCATGGGAAGACTCCAGACTAGGTAGAAGACCATAAACAAGTTAAGAATCCTTAGTGACATAGAGAGAAGTGAGACTCGGACAGGAGGCACCCTGCTGGCCAAAGAAGACGAGGACAGCCAGCTTACCAGAGTAGCAAACCAAGTCATGGCCCCAGAAGATGTCACGGGATCAGTGGTAATGCTCTGAAGACCTCCGGTTCTGTCTCCTTGAAAGAAGAACTTCAGACGAGAGACACAGAGCAAAGCAGGCAGCAGTTTATGAACACTGGGGAAGTACACCTGGGAGAGCTCAAAGAGGGCAACTCAGACAGAACTGAGTGCCCCCCTTGGTTACATAACCAGGGCTTTCTTATGCTTGCTTGAACTTCCTCCCCTGCTCCTGGCTCCGCCTCCCTGGCCAATTTGTTCCTGACTATCCCATGGGCACATCTCTGCCAGTTGTGGGCAGCTGTAGGCTTGCACTGTTCATATTTTGAGGCCATGCACAGACTCGGTTACCACTGTTTGCCCTTTCATGTATAGCGCCTCCAGTGGAAGGTCATTACCCTGTTTGTTAGTCCCTCCAGGGCATGCTCCTCACCGTTGAGCCATTGCCCTAGACTGCATCAGGAACTTAACAACTGCAGTCAGCCATCTGCTTATCAGCTGGTGGTTGTGTACAAGGTTGATCATTCCTTTCTCCATCTATTCCCTCACCTGGCACGCTTCTAGCTGGCTACCCACTCCAACAGGAAGTCAGCCGTGTGAAAACTCTAGAGTTCTGGTATTAAGTGGAGGATTTTACTGTCGTAAAAATATTCTTAATCATTAACGCAAGTAGCCAAGAGGTCAAAAGTATGGGAATAATTCAGAACATTGGCCTAGATGCCAGAAGGGATGTTTCTATTCTTGGTGTCATGCCACTGGACAGAGCCTCAAGCTTCTTAAGAAACGGGGGTAATAACTAAAGTTTTAGTAAGAATCAGTAAGTATAGAAAAAAAGTCTCTAAAAACTAGGTATTAAAAAAGTGTATACTAAAGAATATGGTAAAGAAAAATTTGGTCACTTAGCTGAACTCAAATGATAGGATGAGAAAATGTAAATGAAATTTGGTCTAGGACAAATTCAAGATGTGTGCGGCCTGAAGTGTCATCTCCTATTGTTAGGGGAATTCCCACAAACTGCCAAGTCTGGGGCTCTGACCAGTAAGGTGTTAGTTAGCTCAGGAGAGTGTTCCCTGAGTGCTTTCCAGCACACCCACTACTCCACAGTGCACCCCGTAAACCCCAAGTGCCATCTTCTCTGTGCCAGTTTTTGTATGTTTGAGAAATACTTTGCAATACAGTTTAAAAAGAAGGGACAAAACCGACTTTGGGAAAGGAGCTCTCCTCCCTTCTGCCTCCTCCAGGGCTGTAAATCCTCGGTATCTGGACTGACTCTCAGGCCAAGGATTCAGGATTTTTTGTTGCAAAGCAAAGCAGAGAAGAGTTAGCTCCTGGCTGTTCGGAAATCTCTCCCATCTCTCCTCTAAAAGAGTAGTTCATACTTGTCGGTTCTTGGTGTTGTCTTGTCTCAAATTTGTATTTTTCTTCATGTCGAAGACACAACCTGCAACATGGAATTTATGTTTTTGTATTTTCCCCACTTGGGATGTTGCCTAGAATCGCACCCCTATTTGAACGCCCTTTTGTAATTTATCTACACCGTTTCCCTGAGGTTGAAATGTGAGGAGAGGCACAGCCTCCAAATTTTCCTCACGTTCACATTTGCTTCTTCCTCTCAGAGCGGAGTCGCATCCAAATCACAATGACTCAAGAACCAGTTTAGCAAGTCATTCCCCCCTTTGGGGATTCCTGGCTGCCCTGTGGAGCTGATCAAACTTGACTAGGAGGTCAACGTAGTCAAGTTTGAATCTCCTAGGTCTGGGTAGGACGTCACTTGATGAACAGAGACTGAGTAACAAGGGAAGTGGTCTGGAGATTGGCAAAACCCACTGAATGACCCTGAAGTTCTTCAGTCATCTGTTCCTTGTCTGCTTTTATCATGGTAGCTTTCCTCTGGCTCATTATGGGCATAGTCTGTTTCCAGAGGTAAAATGTGACTTCATAACCTACACTTTGGGGAAAATGAAGTTTTTCTCCTTTCCCCACTGGGTTTAGCAGGAGGTTTCTACTAAACTTAATTTAACTAAATTAAACTAAACCCACGAAATGGCTGACTAACATACTCAAAATTGCCAGGAAAATGGTATCATTTTAACATAGTAAAATAATAAATGTCTTCAGTTTTTTTCCTGCTTACCATTTCACTTAACGACTACAGGACTGCAGATGTTATAAAGAAACTTTCTCTTCGGTTGCATTTTTTTATTTTCTTGAAACCATTGCCAGGTGGCAATTGCTATAGAGTTAAATATTTATTTAAATATTATATTTAAAACTTCATCATAATAACCTGCTCAAGTGAATGAATCATTTCCTGTTACCCCAGTAGAGGTGGAGTTCTTGCAATGTTGTGAGGAAAAAAAATTTCCTGAGACCGCCTGGAAGGTTGGGGCTCCATGGTAAACTTTACTGATGATGTAAAATTAAGAGGTTCCCCTCCTGACATCCCAGTACCCCATCTCCATCTGTCTCGCCGTGGAAGAAGTCCAACTGTGTCTTCAGCAAGGCCAGGATAAAAGCCAGTGCCCAGCCTTCCTGCTGCATATGGAAGTACAGTGCAGTCCAGCATGCTCAGCATGTGTCCCAGCTGCAACCCGCTGCTTTGCTGAGGCGTCAGGCTCCCGACGGGCACCTGTGAGTGGAGTCTGCTCAGCCATCAGCCGCATGGCTGCGAAGGCCACATAGCTATGGAGAGAGGACTCGCAAGTGCACGGAGTGAGTGTGGGTCACCGGGCAAGAAAGGAAGAGAGCGTCTTTCTTCCCCTTAGATTATTGATATTAGCTTGGACTTAAAATGGACCTTTTTCAAAATGACCAATTTCCCAGGCTTTTGCAAGTTTTGGATGGGTCCACACCCCCTACTTACACTGACAGGTATTTATGGTCCAGCAACCCCAGCAATCCAGTACCAGAGGGGAAAGGGAGGGGTGTCACTCACCTCTGCAGAGCAATGCTGTGATCCCCTGGTGTGTGAAGCTGTAGCTTCCTGGCTAAACAAGCAAGCTCATGCTCCCCAGTTTATTAAGCTCGTTGTCTAAGTCCCTTTGCTCCCTTTTTTAAATTAATAATTGATTAAATATCGATGGTAACATTATCAATAGTATTGTGACCATTAACAACATGATTCATTTAAAACGTCCCCAGCATATAGAGGGACTTTTAACTTAATGAGTTCATGTTCTGGATGGATATTGAGAAGAGCCTAGAATTCTAGAACTATGAAGTGAAATTCTACTAGTTGATGTAAGAAGCAAAGAAGTCGGTACCGAGTGTCAGTAGAATGTTGCCAGGAGTGAGGCTTGGGTCACTGGTGGAATTCAAGAGAGACAGTTTTGCACCGCAGTGTTCCTTACCTCAGGAAATTCCAAAGGGTTCTTTCAGGGCAGTCTTCGTCACCAACGTGGGAGACAAACACCATTTCCTGGTTGAACTCCACCTGCCATAAGTGACCACTGGTTACAGACTTTTCTAAACAGAAGCTGCTTACAGGATGCTGTGTGTCTGCTTGTCTTATGTCCAAGGGAGTGAGCTCTGCCTCCAATTAACTTTGAGGCTGACTTCATAGGAAGGCTAGAGCTGACACCGGTAAACATTCGAGAAGTTCCTTCAGATATTCAGGTGAAGCTATTCAGAGTGCTCATCTTCCATAAGCATAATGCAGACGTGGGCATAGTTCCAAGGTTTTTGCACAGATTTATCCAGATAGCATTTAATTTTTTAATGCATATAAAAATTGTGAAGTAAAGCCTGTTTTATAAAAAAATTCTAACCCGCATCTGCCAAACAAATAAGAGAAAATATATTTAAGGCGTTCACAAGAAGTAAAGATAGAACAATTGAGTTAAAATTTCTCTGAGGCAAATATCGAGGTTGCTTACACAGAGGTTTCCTACCTTTGTTTGCATGATCACAAAACAACAACAGAAGAGGCCCACAGAAGGACAACTGTAGCTGGGTTTCTTAAAGGAGACAACCTAATCACGTATCAGCTCCACTTGGAAATCAAAGAGATACCTGTCCAACAGTGTCTGGCATTTAGTTCTAAATCTATCCCTCCATCACTATCCTTATGTTCTTCTTTTGATTTCATCTATATTTATTTGGTGCCAAGGCAAAGCTTCCTTGAGTTTTGCAAAAGTCTGTGGCTAGGTCCCTTGGACAGAATATAAAATCAAGGTATCTGACATTTATAGAGCTATTCACTAGGAGCCACATTGTGCCAGGCTGTATTCAAGGTGTTCTGCCTGTATGATAGGGGTTAACCCTCCTCATGACCCACGGAGGTAAGGACTGAATGCCACCCCCTTTTAAAGATGAGTTACCTGAGACAAATGGATAAGGGACGTGCCCAAACTCTCAGGATGTGAATGTCAGAGCCAGACAAGCCAGGCCTCTGAGCCATTCCGTTACTGTGCCTTTCACTTGGCAACGAACCTACAAAGTGCAATTAGAAAGAAAAAACTGTTTGCATTTGATTTTCAAATATTTCAGGTATCCTACATATTACTCTTAAACTTATGAAAGCTTATTAAATATTTGTATTCTCTGGATTGTCCCACTGAGCAATTTATCAGCCACTTTTATCTAAAGATTTATTACTTAGGAAAAAAAATAGTTCCTAAATTTTCATTAGTAATTTACCCCAGTTAAATACTTTGTTCAGCTCTGCACTTTGCTTTAAATGCTTAGTGTAGATTTCATTCACTCAGAGTTTGTGAAATTCCAGAAATTGAAAATATGTCAGTGTAAGTTGTAACTTAACGAAAAATGTAAGTTGTTTCTGCGGTTGACAAATAACCGACTTTAGTTAATAACACAATATGATATAGTAAAGCTTGAACAGCACACAGATTCCAAGGAAAAACACAAAATAATGTCATGATTATTCACTTTATCATCCCATGAAAACTGGTAGGACAGTGGAACTTGTAGTGTGACCTTCACATCCAGACAAGAATCTCAGCAGTGTCACAGTCAAATATCAAATGGTGACAGAAACGTTCATGTCCTTGAGAAAAAGATTTCCAGCACTTTCTACATCAAAAGTTTCTTTGAAGGACAAGTGCTATTTCACGCAAATATATGAAGTTTAACATTCATACCCTCTCAGACCAGTAGCCACTAAACATAGGCCTGAATTCTCATCTGTAGCATTTTAGATCTGATAAACATGCCTTGGTTTTCCCACTCCTTCAGGGCTGACTTGTTTTCGGGAGTATTGTTGTACAAGCTGCCACAAGAATGCAAAAGCTTTGAAACAAAACTTGGCACTCATATCAATAATGTGAACCTGCCGTGTGAGGTCGTGCTATTGTTGACAGTGCTTACTTCAGCAAATAGGAATTTGTATTCTGCATTGTTCTTCCAGTATCAACAAAACATATAATGAGAAGTTAAAAAAATTTTATTTAACTATTCAAATAAACTAAGTTCTTTAAATCCATCCATTACTTGATACAATGCAGAAGCTCCTTGAGGGCAAGAACCATATTTGCATTGCCATTTATCTTCATATCTTTCAAGGACTTGGCCACGGGCACTCATTCAAAATGCACACACACGCACATACTCGCACAGGTGAACAAACACTGTCTCCTTCAGCGTTTGTCTGGGGCCTCCCCCAGGCCTGGAGATCTCTTCTCTGCCCATCGCCATCACCTCAGGAGAACTTTCTGGCTCAGGACTCATTGTGCTTCCTGAAGCTGAGGTCTTTCATCAGTTCTGGAAAGTTCCCTGCTGTTCCTTAAACATGACTCTCCCCTTTTCGCTTTTGCTTCTCCTTCTAAAGCCTCTTACAGGTCACTCAGGCTTTCCTACTCTGTGGTCCTGTCACCTTGTCACCAGCTTGTCCCCCTGTGCTGCGTCCTGGACTAATGCCGCAGATGAATTTTTCAGCTCACAGGTTCTCTCTGAAGCCCTGCCTAAGTAACGCTTTGATCTGTCATTTCAGATTTTTAAAGATTTTTGTTTTCATATTTAGGAGTTTTCTTTCATTCTTTTCAAACATTCCTGATCTTCTTGAGTGTTGCTTTTTTTCTCGTGTCTCCTGTTGATTTGCTTATATTGGTCTTTAATCAGTTTAAACATACTCCGTGGTCTCTAGCCAACTGTTCCATTGTCTAGCGTTCTTGGCTGTTTAGCTCTGCTGTTGATTTCACCTGCAGACATCTGTTCATGTGGAGGCTCCCCTGTGGGTTGTGGAATCTGGGGTGGTGAGCTCATGTTCAGGGAGGTTTGCCTGTGGGAATCCAGTGCCGCCCGGGCTGTGGGCATATCACTCCCCCAGATTTACGGAAGCATTTCCTTCTCGCAGACGTTCATGGGATATCACCAGCCAGAGACTGATTCTTATGTTACTCTCCTTGACCATGCAGGTAGGATAAATTCAATCCCAAACCCACATGACAGTAGGCCTGTGGTCATAATTCCTCAGGAAACTCAGAGAACTTCTATGATGGTGAACCATTTTTAAGTGTGCAGTTCAGCTGCATTCAGTACATTCAAAGTGTTATGCAACTTTCTGGTTCTAGAATATTTTCATCACCCTGAGAGGAAACCCTGTACCCCATAAACAGTCCCTCCCCACTCCCTTCCCCCCCACCTCCCAGTCTCTGGCCTACACTACACTGCTTTTCTAGGGGACTGAGCCCAGCCCGAGACAGACAAAATCCCTTTGGCCATGGGAGGAATTTTCTTCAGGGTCTCGGATGTATGTTGGGGTCCTGTTTCCCACCTCCCCTCTCTTGCTGGCCCACAACTTCATCCCCTGTCCAAGCTGCTGGTATAAACCCTTGGACAAAAACTTACTCTCAGTATAAATACTGAGTTCCGGGCTCTGAGCAGGTATCTGTGAATAATCCAGACAAAATTCCCTACTTACTTTTTAGAAGGAGGGAACAGAAAATAATCAACAAATTTTAAAGGAAGAAAAAAGTGAGGACTCAGCGAAGGGATGTAGAAGAAAATGAGTCAAAAGTTGGTGGTGGAAGGGAATGCATGAATCAAGGAGCTCTGTGGGCCACTGGGGCTTTGATTCTGAGAAAATGAATAGACTCTGGAGGGTTTTGTGTGAAGAGTCTTCCAGGCCATGATTTACATATTAAGAAAATCAGCATGGTCCATATATTCAGGTAAGGCAGCAAGGATGGACACAGAGAGACACCATCAGAGCACCTTTGCAATAATGCTGATCAAAATGATGGCGGGTTGCACCCAGGCAACAATAACACCAGAGTATTTAAAAGTAGCTGAATTTTCTATTTATATTGAAAACTGAGCCCATGGGGTCTCCTAACAGATTGGTTTTATCCTAAGAGAGAAACAGTCACCAGAATGTTGAAGTAGGCAGAGTAACAGCTCGCCAGAGACGTCTGCATCCTAATCTCCAGAGCGTGTGAGTATGTTGAGTTATGTGGCAAAGGGAAATGGATTAAGGCTGCAGATGGACTTAAGATTGCTAATCAGATGGATCTTAAAATAGGAGATCATCCTGGATGATCCGAGTGGCCCCAATATAATAACAAGGGTCCTTAAAAGGAGAAGAGGGAGGCCACAGAGGGAGAACCAGAGAGACAGTAGCTTGAGAAAGCCTCAGCCCAAAGGTGCTGACTTTGAAGACGGAGGAATGGGCCTTGAGCCCAGAAATGCAGGCAGCCTCTGGGAGATGGATAGAGCAAGGGAATCGGCTGTCTTCTAGAGCCTCGGGAAGGAACACAGCCCTGCCAGCACTGGATGTTAGCCCAGCAAAGCCCATGTTAGACTTCTACCCTAAAAAATGTAAGATAAATTTGTGTTATTTTAAGCTGCTACATTTGTTAATTTGTTACAGCAGCAACAGGAAACTAATATGGTGCCAAAGTTTTGTCCTGAGCAAGTGTAAGGATGGAGCTGCCATTTGGAGACATGGGGAAGACTGTAGGTGGAGCAAGTCTAGGGCAAGAATCGTGAGCTCTGTTTTGAATATGTTCCCTTCCTAGAGAAAATCTGGCACATGAGTGCCAGGGGACAAGTGTGTGCATGTTTGCAACTGCGTAAGAGTAAAGAACTTGACCCCTCCCAATGTCCACAGACAGGAGAATGAATAGGCAAATGGCAGAACAGTCACACAGTGAATGTCACACAGCCATGAAGTCAATGAACTACATCTTGCAACAACATGGATGGATCTTAGTAGTACATTCGAAAGAATAATAAATACTCTTTTGGGCAGGGGCCATGCTAATCTTCTCTGTATCGTTCCAATTTTAGTATATGTGCTGCCGAAGCAAGCACAGAATAATACTCTTTTGTATGTATCAAATACTAAATGACATTTTAAAGAGTCCCCTGATTGATTGCTAGACTGCTACATTCTTCCCCTCAGCCCACCCTGTCACCAGGCACAGCTGCAGAAGCAGCTCCTGGGGCCACCAGTCCAGTTTTCAGTTTCTTCTATGGTTTCGGCCCAGAGGGCTTTGGAGAGCTCAGTTACACATTTAAAAGGACGTTGTAACGTTTTGTCTGGCTTTTCTGGATATCAGACACTGGAAGGATGTTCTAATTGTCTATCTCTCTACAGTGCTTATTAAATATTCCTGGGCCTTATACCTTAATCAATAAATCAGAATTTCTGGGTCAAGGCCCAAAGCATCTCTATGCTTTTAAAACTCTATGAATGATTATGAAGTAAAATCACTGTGGTAAGCACTTTATAAATCACTGGCTGACTACTTGGAGGGTGGGGGAAGGCTATCCTATCTGGAGCCTAAACTATGTCCAATCCTGGGACTGAGACCTACATGAGCACGTCTGGTGACCCATGAGGCCGACCCACCAGATGTCTGTTTGCACAAGAGGCTAAGGCTCCAGGGAGATAATACGGCCCGAAGGAAGAAAGAAGCAGACACAGAGTAGTTCCAAGCGGAGTTTGGTGTCTGTGACTCAGGCTTATGTGGGAGAAGGATAAGAGTCAGACA
This sequence comes from Macrotus californicus, assembly GCA_007922815.1. Taxonomy (NCBI): domain Eukaryota; kingdom Metazoa; phylum Chordata; class Mammalia; order Chiroptera; family Phyllostomidae; genus Macrotus; species Macrotus californicus. The sequence continues at coordinate 16,255 of VMDR010007811.1, forward strand.
CACCAAGTTCAAATTCTCTCTGATCTCAGCTTTTACTTACTTCTCAGCTTCTTCACTAGGTGTACCTATCTCTTGGGGCTCCTGTAAATACTAAATGAGGCCAAGTTTGAGATTGTCCAAGTTGTTCTCATAGTACCTGGAAGAGAGCATATGCACTTAGTAAACATTAACTTTATAAATCAAAGTGGAAATTGCCCTCTCACTAAAACTTCTGGTTCTCTGGTTGACATTAGAGTAGCCTACAAAGGAGAAAGAGGCCAAAGGGGGCTAGCGGGACCCGAAAACAAACAACGCTTCAGACTGCCATTTCAGAGGAGATGAGTTCCGTCAGTAGGGCTTATCTTGCAGCTCTCCATTTTCCTAAATCCAACAGTGTGCTGGTAAATCAGCTCTCAAAAAAAACATTTTTTTTTAAGTCCTCACTTAGAGCATCTGCCAGTTTCCACGGTGTCAACTCTCCCACGGCTGATACCAGCACGGCGTTAATGAACGCTGAAAGGAGGTGAGACTCGCTCCCCTGGTTGTCACACCCCCAGCACACCCTGCTCCATTCTCCAAATAACAGGGCCTTGAAAAGCCAGGTGCAGTGACAGACACCCTGTAGCATTTAAGTGATTATGCTGTCCCAGGAAAAGGAACATTTTTATGATGACTTAGCTCATCTTTATCCTGAGACAACCATGCACAGAATGTACACTCTCAGGCTGAACGGGGTATTTACTGCCCATGAGGGAAATATTGTATGTAATCTACCCATCAGCTGTCTGCAGGCTATTTGATGGTACTGTGATCTCCTTTATTGTAGCCCTTGTATTTTGCAAAAAATAGAACGATTGGGGAAACAGTTTACAAGCCTATTAAGTTAAAGCGTTATTGTGACATGGAGTTCCAGTTCTGGGAATTATACCTGAAAGTCAAACTGTATTTATTTTAAAAGTTGGTCAGAGGGGCTTTTTACCAAATGAAACTGACTAAAAATGTTGAAATTATGAAAAATATCCATCAGCATGTATCACAATCCCCGTATGCTAGTTAAAAAAAACAGATTTCAGGGCCCTACTCCCTACGTTTCTGATTCAGTGGATCTGGGAGCTGAGAATGTGCATTTCTAACACATTCCCAGGTGATGCTGAGGCTGCTGGTCTGGGGACAATACTCAGAGAACCACTGCCCTGTAGTCGCCATACATTAGAGCTGGTATTTCTCCCGAACCAGGTGTTACTAGCTGGTGCTTCCAAAGTAATTGTGCACCATCCATTGAAACAGAACTGGAGCTGCTATTAGACAGGGAAACTATCATCTTGTGCTGTACTTTGTTCAACTATCCATCTGTGTTCATCCAACAGACTAATTGAGAACTTTAGACTCGATGTTTGGACTGAAATGAGACTTCCAGGAGACTGGTAACATGAGCTTTAACTTTTAAATGAAATTTATTTTAGGCGTTTCAAGGTTGTGTTCGATTCTTTTGCGCCCCACTAGTCACAATGATTTTATGCTCAGTCTCAGCAGACACGGGAGTTGCTTGAGATTGCACGGCAAGTAGTGGACAGTCTCCAAACGGAGCTTTCTCCTTTCGGCCTCTCTCCGGTGCCGAGAACACAGCACGTGCACAACAAAGGCACGTGGAATTGTGAAACTACGGGAGGGAGGGACAGAGGAGGAAGACCCAATGCCAGCAGAATGAGTCTTCAAAGTTATCAGTGGGAGTTCGGGGTGGGCCCTCACATTTCTGCATTAGTGTTCTTTAGCCACTCTCTGAATTTCCAGCTTCCTTTTTCTTAGGATGAAGCTGCTCCATGTACAAAGGTGGTTGGTATCATAGCCTATACCCAGGAGAGGTTAAAACAAAATCCCCAAATGCTATTTTTAACAGTTGCTGTAAGCAGGATGTGAGAGTCATTGTTTGAAAATCACATCTCCCAACAGAGAAAAATAATCTTAATTGAGGTTGTTTGTTTTGGGGTTTTTTTTTTTCCATGCCTCACAATACTCTTACCTCCTTTCCTAACAGGCCTGGAAACTATTATTTCATCCTGAGTATTATTTTGAGTTATTGTTTTTTTAAACAACCTGGAACTGAATTAGGAGCCACTGCTTACTTTTTAATTCTACCCATATTAGGTGTGATTGTCAAGTGAGGTTTCCCTGTCAGGTTTCAAGGTCATTTTGCAAACACCACCCCAGCTGTCCCCTCACTCCGACTTCCCTGTGACCACAACAGGGACACCTCAGTAAGTTGGACCCAGGTCTGTGTTTGCAGCCCACGGCCTGTTCTATGTTATATGTTATAAAACATGGTCATTCCTGCCTTGATCCTTACAAGCTAGTCAGAAGTCACAGGTTTGTTTTTGTGAGTGGTTGTATTGCTCTTATTTTTCTCCTTGTCTGATAGATTTTAAGGTTGGCAATCAACAGGCATTTTAGAAGTGAGGTGTGTTCAGTGGAAGTAGGGGTGAATAACTCATTGAGAAGGCTTCACCCAGCCACTCAACCCCCTGCACAGTTCTGGTGTGTGAGCTCAGGATGGGCAGTCCCTCAGGGGCCTGCCTGCAGGGGATGGGATTTCCGGTTCTCATTCTTTCCTCTGTTTAGGGAGGGGCAGGTCCTCTTTGTAAAACATTTGTTGTTTCTAGAACATAAAATTCTATACAATAGCTAATATTGCTGGAAACTACTATTTATTCGGCTGCCCTAACCTGTCTGACAATGCGTTGAATGCTCCGCCAGCGACCCTGGAAGGTACATAGTTCCATTTCATTTCAAATAATCATGTGCTGCCTAAGGACACGGAGTCAACCACAGGTCACATGCATGACGGTGACCCCATAAGATTATAATGGAGCTGAAAGTTTCCTATGGCCTAGTGACCTCACAGCACATTCTTCACGTGTTTGGGGTGAGGCTGGTTTGGAAAAGTAGAACATATGCAATTATATACAGCACATAACACTTGATAATGACAGTAAACGACTATGTTCCTGGTTTATGTATCTAGGTACTCTACTTTTTATCATTATTTTAGAGTGAACTCTTTCTACTTATAAATAAGGAGCGTTCTGTAAAGCAGTGTGCTGTGACCCTGTAGCAGTCTTACAGTGTTTACTAGGTCACCCGATTGCGTCATTTTATCTTGTGCTTTATGTAGCCTCGTGTTCTTGTACAGGCTTGAACAGGCCTGTAGCCTAGCACCAAGAAGCTGTACCTACAACCCAGCATGCAGTAGGCTGTGCCATCTAAGTTGTGTAAGTGCACACCGCGATGTTCGCACAGCAACGAAACCACCTCACGCTGCATGTCTAAGAATGCACCCCTCTCATTAAGGGGCACGTGACTGCGTAGGAAATGATGGCTTAAAGAAGCTGGTACCTTACTATGAAATACTAAGCAGGTTCTATTTGTCTCCAAATAGTAATAGTTCATGCTTATTGGCTTAGTCAGTCAGCTCGGGCTGCTGCAACAAAATACCACAGACTGGGGACTTCAACGACAGACACTTATTTCTCACTTCTAGAGATTGGGAAGTCCAAGATCAAGGGGCCAGCTGATTCAATATCTGCTGAGATCCTGTTACTGAACAAAAATGGGGGTTCAGCAGCCTGTCACCACAAAAGCAAAACTCATGAGTCAGATGTGGTGTAACAGGAAAGAGTTTTTATTCAGCTGCTGCATGACCTGGGAGCATGGCAGACTTCTGTCTCAAAGACCATCTCATCTTTCTGCCGTGCAAAAAGTTGAGATGTCTTCAGCAAGTCCAAGACAAAAGCCGGTGTCCAGAGCTCCTACTTCAACTTAAAGTGCAGTCCTTTGGAGCCTGCAGGCTACTAAGCAGTCATAGTCCCCATCCAGGTAGCGTAGCTTGTTCCCAGCTGCTGATCATTTCAGGCTCCCTGCTGGAGCCTGTGTGTGGAGCCTGCACTGCCACCGGCCATGCAGCTGCCGGGCCACAAGGGTGTGTGTTTCCAGGAGAACTTGAGGGCGCATGTATCACCAGGTCAGCAAGAGAGAGCAAGAGAGGCTCCCTCCCTAAGGCCACGTGGCCCGTGGAGAGAACAGGCCAGTGCAGCATGCAAGTGCAGGTCAGGGGCCAGTGAGAGCAAGCCAGAGTGTATTTATTTGTTCTCCTGGGATTATATTAGCTTGGGTGTGGGACAATCAGGGACTTTTGCATGCATCAGGTGGGTCCATCTCTCAACCAATCCCTTCTTTGATCCAGCACCCCTACTCGGTTCCCATCCCTAATCTGGTACCAGAAGTTGGGGAGGGCTTTTTCCTCTATCCAGTTATCTTACTAAACTTTTGTGTGGCTCAGTGGAAGAACCTCCCCTTGCTACTGCCTTGGCCAATGGGTGGAGACTCCTCAGCACTCCACACTGACTGTCTGCTAGTAACAATCCCTCTTCCTGGTTGACAGATTACCACCTTTCTCAGTGTCCAGAGAAGGGAAAAACTAAAACTAAAAACTCTGTTCCCTCTTCCTCTTCTGATAAGGACACTAAAGCCAACAAGGGAACCCCACCTTCGTGAGCTCATCCTAAACTAATTATCCCCATAAGGCCCCTCAATACGAGTATTCTAGGGGGACACAAACATTTATCAAATTCTTTATCTTAAACCCCCATATGTGTTCATTCTTATGGTCCTCACAACAGCCCCAGGAGAAGAACATCATGACAGCACAGAGAGGTTAAGCAAACGGCTCCAGGTCACAGAGCTGGACAAATGCAGAGCTGACACAGAAACCCAGCAGTGTGCTCCAGAGCCCACACCTAACCCCTGCGTACCGTACTTTCAGCTTCAAAACAGCTCGTCCTGTGAAACCATCACTACTTCTCCTTAGAACTCTAGCTTCAGGAGAAAAATGTGTCACAGACAAGAAAGACACAATGAACTGGAAGCTGGAGATTGGGTTCTAGTTCTTTGTAACTTGGACATAGTCCATAGCTCGTCTGGATCCTGCTTTCTTAGTGAAAGGAAGGAGTTATGAATATCTCTAGGCTGGCTCTGAAGTTTAGTGTGTTTCTCTGCTTCTGACCTTGCAGTCAGCAAGCCCTCCCTCAGACACTGGTTGTGTCCCCCAGCCCTGCTTTCCAGGATGATAAGGATCTAGCTGAAACCTGGGACGTGCCAAGAGCTGACTTGTGCCTTGATAAGGACTCTGCGTCAGCTTCTGGATCCAGACTCTCTCAACAGAAACACTGCCACAGTTCCTGGTGTGGATAGAGGACACAGACACACATGCACCCTCCCCTCAGGCCAGCTTCGTGGGTGACTCTGCAGGCACACAGGGCCCGAAAGGCTCTATACTCGGTTGAATGCTCTGCAATCACTGTCTCCTTTTTCGTATTTTTGAATAAGGGGCCCTGCATTTCCATTTCACCCTGGGCCGTCCCATCTGTGTAGCTGGCCCTGCCACCACCCAGCTACGTCTCTTGTTCTTCCAGTTCTCGAACTGGGTTCTCTCTTAATGGCGACCACTCACAACGCCCTTGTTTCAGAAAGAAAGTAGGACACAGAAGAGCTGTGGGGTGTGTCCAAGTCACATAGGAAGATAGAGACAGAACCAGAATAAGAACCCAGAGCTCCAGCTTCCAATGCACTTGTGTCTTTCTTGTTTGTGACGCAAATTTTAGTCTGAAGCTGGAGTTCTAGAAAGGAATCATGGCGATGTCAGCAGAAGCCATCCTTAGTAGGAGGGCACTGTGGCTCTGTGGTTAGGTGTGGGCTCTAGAGCAGACTGCCTGGGTTTGTGTCCCAGCTCTGCATTTACATAGCTGTGTGACTGGGAGCAGGTTGCTTAACCTCTCTGTGCTTCCGTCTCATCATCTGTACAATGGACACGATAACAATATCCTACTCATAGGGATGTTGTGCAGATCATTCCAGCAACATGGGACCTTTCAATTGGTAATTATTATTTCTTTTGTGTATTGAAGAAAGGATGTAGTTAATTCTCCATTTCTTCCATTCTGACCAAAAAAAGAACAAAGAAATGTCATAGGAGTGAATGTTCTGTTTTTTCTTACAAAGAAGGCAATGTGATTTCAGGTCATTAATATTAGCTCAGGGAACAGGTAAGATACTAACTAAAGAAATTAGGGTAGATAGCTATTTGAAGATACTAGCTAGGGATCAGCTCATATCCAAAAAGTTCCAATTCCCAGCATCCCTAAGGGTTCTGAATCTTCTGGAAACACCACCAGGACAGGACAGTCCAGAAGAATTCTAACCTTAAGGAAAAAAAACAAGCCAAATTGAAATTGAAGAGATTGACCAAGTTGGGATTGATATGAACTAAAGTATTAATAACTAGGAAATTACATAAGTGAGACTTTAAGAAAATGACTGATATAGACAAGTGTCCCCTTCAAAGTGACATGACATCGACTCATGGGAATAACTTTAAAACCAAAGTAGGGGATGGCAAGGATGGTTACACAACACTGTGAATGTGCTTAATGCTCCTTAAAAATGGTTACAATGATTTTTTAAAAGTTCAAGCCTTTCCTTGTCCATTCATGTACAGTTACTCAAGGGAGCTCACCCCTCAGCACATGTTCCCCACATGCAAATGCCCAGCCAGCCTTAGACATGCTGGTCACATACAGCCTAGTCCCAGTGCAATGGCCAGTTAACAATCAGGAGGGGATCAAAAACAAATCAAGAAGATATTAGAGATTCAACTTTGAAACAAACACTTCTTGCTACTCCTCTTCCAAATTTCTGGATTGAATCTAACAGGAGAGAATCCAAGACTGCAAGATGAGGCATTTTTAAAATGCTCGTATTTTACTCAATACCATGCAGCCAAAACAAGACAAAGGAATAAGTAGTCTGCCAGGCTGACAAAAGATTGCAAATGTTGTCCTGTGTCCCAAATCCGCATCTGTGTGATCAGAATCACCTCATTTTATTATTTGTTGTTTTATATGAAGTCCTAATTCTGAAAGTTTAACATTATATTTGTGCTAATAAAATGCCATTTTAATTATTTTTTAAAAACCACAGTAGGACAAATTATAGAGTAGTTATTTGCCTCTATTACCCATTAATAATGATTATGTAGCTAAAGAACTAAGTGCACCGAACACCTGTTTTTAAACACCCCAGGATGATTGCTCATCCCCAAACCTGAAGTATGCCTGTTCCCCAAAACTGCAGGAAAAGTGGCCCGGAGGGAGGAAGCTGCCTCCCTGGGGTGGCCAACACAGAGGTAAGCCAGGACTGCCAGCAGCAGTGCTGGGCGCCCCCTGGCCATGGGAGCCCGCTCAAGTTGGGAGTCTCCAAACCCCATGCACTAATTCATCAATGGGCATAACAATGTTGGAAATTTAAAAACAGTGAGGAAGGCCGGTTGCCATTTAATTTCCGTATGGAGAAAAACGGAGCTTCTTTCTTTCCTTTCTCTCTCTCTTTCCCTCTCCCTCATCCCCTCCTTTCTTTCTTCCCACTCTAAATTTCTCTGTGGCAACAAGGTGAAACATATTTATTTACTTTGGATTGTGCCATTTCTCTGGGGGAATAAGAGATTCACTGAGTAATGGAAGATAATTTATATGATTCGATTTTTTCATTGCCAGGACTGTATGATTTGGAGTTATTCTATAAGCGAATGTTTGTCATTTAATTTTGCCTGGTGGTTAGGCTGGGCAGATAAAAGAAAGGTAATTTAATATGGGACGTGATGTTGGGAGCTAATTCTTAGTCTAGAATCAAGGCCTTTGAAAGAACTCAGTGCCCTGTCTTGCCCTCTTCAGAAGCTCCTCAGGGAAGCTTCAAAGGGGTACTTTCTGAACGTCATCAAGGGATAGGGGCTGGGGGGCGGGTGGAATCACCTAATCTTGCTCTGGGGAGGAATCCCTGGGGAAGAGGAGAAGAGGAAGTTGGGCCGAGTGAACCTTGAGGAGCATACTTCCCTAATGTTGCACGGATCTTGCCCCCGCCCCTACTCAGGGAGGTGGCACAGGAGCCTGACTCTCAGGCCTACTGAGTTATCAGGAAAAAGAAGATAAAGCAGGAGGATGCTGACCTATAGATGAAGAAAATCAAGCCCCTCTCTGCCCCTGCCCACCCTGAACTCTCTCCTCTCCTAGGTTGAATTAGGACAGTGGAAAACCCACTGGACTCCCATGCAGGAGTGCTGACTCAGGTGAGTCAAATTCTAGGAAATTAGATTGGTACACATTGCCGTTCTGGGATCTTCTAAAAGGATGCAGGAGACAGCAGCTGCGGGTGTGGTTCTTCCCTTCCCTGAGGCCACATTAGAAAGACACTCTGTAAACAAACTTCGCCTCCTCCTTTTTTTAACTAGGTAAACTTCTGCAGTATTAATTAACACTCACTATGTAGGACACCACTTTAAGCAACCCATGGAGTAATTACCATCGTTATCATCTCCATTTACAAATGTGGAAATTGAGACAGAAGGAGATTGAGTGGCCCAAAGTCACTTGCTTGGGATGCAAACCCAAGTCTTCTGATTCCCAAGTCTGGGACCTTAACCACCAAGATATACAGCAGGGTGATGACACTTTATGAAAAGCATTTTTAAAGTGTTTCCCCCAATAGATTATAATTTCTGTGGTTCAGGGTCTTTGTTCGTCTTTTCTCCCCTAGGTCCTCTATCATAATACGTGTTCAATAAACAGCGGTTGGACGAATACATAACAAGGTCTAGGAACAGAGATTCCACGCCTTGGGCAGAGAGTTCTGTGGTTCCATCTCACGCGCTCCTTTCTCAGCCACCTAAGGTTAAGAGCGTTCCTCTTCAAATTAGTTCCAGAAAGTAAAGAACTTGAGTTCTGGCCTAAGAATGTGAGCGAAGTACACTTTGCCGTCTGCCTGTGTCCTGGGCCTTTCAGACACACTCAGTTTAAAAGACTCCGGTGGGGTCTGGCCAGTCTCCATAGGTGGGCACCAAGGCTGAGAGACAAACCCCGGTGACCTCTGAAGTGCTTCTCAGTTGCCCTTCCACGTTCATTTTCTCCATACATGTGTTTTCCAGGATCTCATGGTGGGTGGGTAACCAAATTTATGTGTTCTATTTCTGATCAAAACACCATTCTCTTAAGAGAGAAGTTTGAATAATGTCCTTTAAGAAAATCTCATTTTGGGGAGAAATGCATGAAGAAGATCAAAAAGTACAAACTTCCAGTTATGAAATAAACGAGTCATGGGACCTACTGAGCAGCAGGGTGGCTCAGTTAACAGCACTGTATTGTACACTCAAAGGATGCTAAGAGTACAGCAAATCTCAAAAGCTCTCATCACAAGAAAAAAATGTGTAACTGTGTGCTGGTGGACAACTAGACTTATTGTGACGATTATTTTGCAGTGTATACAACATTATTATGTTGTATACCTGAAACTAATATAATGTTACATGGCAGTTATATCTCAATTAATAAATTTCAAATATAATTCCTTTCAAATACATTTTTATTCCAGTATCAGTATTCAAAATAATGATAGCTCTCCCCATTTCTCTTCCTTAATGAATATTTATAGCACTTATTTCCATGTAACATATTATATCTATTTTTACTATTATAAAATATATTTTTTGTAATTTCTTTGAAATAAATTTCTATACAGTATCAATATTCAAAATAACAGTAGCACTTCCCATTCCCATTCCCTAATTAATTATTATAGCACTTATTTCCATGTCACATATTTAACACACACATGTTTATGTTTGCCTTGTTTATTACTCCCTGCCCTCCACACACATTAGAACGTATGTTCCACAGGGACAGGAATGCGTGGAACAGCGCCTGGCACATTGCACTTGTTTGATTCATGTCTGTTAAATGAACAATCTGTGCAAATCACTTAGCACAGCCCTGCGCTCATTGACTGCTGTTTATATGTTTACAGTCTGTTGCATATACTATTTAATGCTCTTAATAAATAACTTAAAAACTAAGGTGTGCAAAAAATAGTTACTAAAATGAGTAATCCCAGGTGGGAATGGGAAGTGCCTACTGTCAGGCCTGGGGTTTCTTATGGGGGATGGGGACAAAATGTCCTAGAATTGGATAACCCTATGAATATAGTAAAAAACATCAAAATGTACACTTTAAATGGGTGAGTTGTATGTATATTTGAAAACAACTCTCTTAACAATTTTAATGATAAGAATTGTTCAGTTCTGCTAACTTAAAAAAAAAAATAGTATCTCTGTATCTACATTAACTCTTGTTCGCTAACAGCTAAGGCTTCAGGCAAGCAGCACAGGGTGAGCTGATCACTTCCAGCCCAATACTTGGAAGAGATCCCTTCACTGAGGATGACCTCTGACTTTAGCTAGACATGGTCATTATAATCCCTATTGTTAGAAATTGACAAAAAAGCAGAGTAAATAACCACACAACAACCGGCTGAACGTCAAAAGCAAATTAAATCTCTAATTTGTTACCGAAGACACAAAACTATGCACTTTGGATGTAAAAATAATGTCTCTCTGGAATTACAACAAACATATTGCTGACTCAGGGGACCAATTAAGGCCTGTTACCCCCTGCTGTTCCCCGGGCTCATGTTTTAAACAAGTAAGTGGAGAGAAAACCCCGGAGACAGGGACTAAGACTTTGATTTCTTTAGTAGAGTGTTGAGTACCTAAATAGATTCCTCATGAAATTCAGTTTATTTTAACAACCTCCCTTGCTCTTTAATGCCTGCTCAGAGCTGAAGAGTTGTCACATAGCTCTGTCCTGAAAAAGTCCAGCCATTATTAATATAACGAGAACAGTTTGCACAACATCATGTAACCAGGAAGCCAAGGAGAGTGGACTGGAATGTGCATGTGTGAACAATGACAACATCACTGTACTAGTCTGTGGGGGCGGCAGATGCCATTGAGTGAGCATGTGTACTACGTGGCCGTCACATTCAAAATGACTGAGTAGAGCAATAAATCTGCATCAAATTTTGCTTTAAGCTTGAACATTTCTCCATGAAAATGGTGACTTGTTATTGGCAGGTTCATCAGGACAATGCTCCTGCTCATGCATCATGTCTCATGCAGAGTTTTTTTGCGAAACATCAAATCACCCAGGTGACTCAACACCCCTAAAGTCCAGATTTGGCACCCTGCAACTTCTGGTTTTTCCCAAGACTAAAACCACCTTTGAAAGGGAAGAGATTTCAGATTATTGATGGGATTCAGGAAAATACAATAGGGTAGCTGATGGCAATTGGGAGAACTGTGTGAGGTCCCAAGGTACCTACTTTGAAGAGGAGTGAGGTATCATTGTCCCATGTTCAGTTTCTTGTGCCTTGTATTTTCTTCAATAAATGTCTCTATTTTTCATATTGCATGGCTGGATACTTCCCATACACACCTCGGTATTAACACACAAAGAAACACACACACATAACACATCCCACCACTGATATCTGAGAGACTGGTAAATGTAAGACTCACTCAATAGTTTCTCAAAAGAAAAACTGAAGTCTCAAAATGCTTAAACAGACTTTCCCAGACAACTCATTTGGACAAAGATCTGTTGGGGGTATAATAAATTTTCTTTGACATGCAGTGTCAGATCGCTGTGATTTTAACTTAGGTCTTATGAATGTTTTGAAAAGAGTGCCGTCTTCTAATTACTTCCACGTAGACACTCAGTGCTCCTGGAGAGGACTGTACAGTGCAACCCATGGCTTGGGCCTCAGGCTGTAGCAAATTAAAAAACCCAGCATTGGCCAGAACTCCTTTTTCAGGCTATGGATGTACGCTATTATTAAGGGTGGCGGCATTTTAGAATCGTGGGAAGAGCCAAGTTTAATGTACTCGTCCTTTTCTTTCCTTTTATTTTATTTATTTATTTTATTTTTTAGAGAGAGGAGAAGGGAGGGAGAAAGAGGGGGAGAGAAACATTAATGTGTAGTTGCCTTTCACATACTCCCTACTGGGGACCTGGCCCACAACCTAGACATGTGCCCTGACTGGGAATCAACCTGGAAACCTTTCGGTTTTCAGGACCACACTCAATCCACTGAGCTACACCAGCCAGGGCCTTTTCTTTCCTTTTAGTGTCAAGTACTAACAATGGCAGAAATTGGATGAGACTTTTAGACTTCCTATTTCATTTTTAGTGTTTAAATGTATACAAGTAACAATTGTTCATTTTTTAAGTGTCTCACTGTTGTTCTTGTAAGAAGTGAGGTAATTTCAGCACAGCATTGAAGGCTATCTCTCTCTGCTATTCTCCAAAGATATTCCACTAGCTTGTTTAAAAAGTGAGCATCGTATTCAAAGCTATGATTTAAATTGCATCACCTTTATCCCTAGAACATAACTATAGCCTCCAAATTAAGCATAACAGGAAGATCAATTACATTTGCTTGATTCCTTGAGATTGATTGATCAATAATTTTCACGTCATCTTGTCCCAAACTGGAATCCGTGGTTTTGAGGAATTCCTTGAGGAGCAGCCATCAAGTTACCCTGGCTTCCTTATTCACTACAACACATGAACAAAGTGCGCTTAACCTCTGGGCCACGGATGGACAATGTGCCCTAGAATTATGTACAAAATATTGCGCGACACCTTTTTCTGGGAATGGGGTCTATAGTTTTCATCAGACTCTAAAAATGTGTCAGTAAACCAAAAGAGTTAGGAACAAGTCTTACTGAGAGAATGGCTATTCACGCCTAGCCAGAGCAACATCACTTCTTGGAATTTCCTTTTGGATCTCACAACTCCAGACTGAGAAAAGGGTGGAAAATGGTAGTGGGGCCAGATCGCAGGTGTCTCACTGGTTGGCGGATCCCTCAGGCCCCTTCTCCAGTTGGGCAAAATTTCTCTGCTCAGCGAGCTCTTGTGCTAATAGGAAATGCACAGTTCAGGAAAAAGAAGTCCTTTGGGAGCCCTGACTTGATGAACAGTTTCAGATATTATGAGCTTTGTTTTGTGGAGGGTGAATGCCCTTGGTCGGAAGTGACTCAGATCCACTTTCAGGGTAGTGGTATTCCCACCCTCCACCCCTATCATGGACCCTCACTACACCTGATCCCCACCCAGCAGCCCTGAACTCCAGGAGATGTCAAAGTCAATCTCAAAGAGGGGGAAATGTTCCAGAAGAACTGCTCTAAAGACGGTCCTCAGACAGGACTCAGCAATGAAGATCAGGAATTTAGGAAGAGTGGTGTTTATGGACTGAATGTTTGTGTCCCTCTCAAATTTATATGTTGAAACCCTAGTTTCCAATGTGATGGAATTTGGGGTGGGGGCCTTGGGAGGTGATTGGGCCATGAGGGTGGAGACCTCATAATGGGATTAGTACCCTTATAATGAGAGACACAAAAGAGCTTGCTTTTCTTCCTGCATTTTTAAAAAAATCTTCACCAATGATATGCTTTTTGATTTTAGAGAGAAGAAGGGAGAGAGAGAAACATTGATGTGATAGAGAAATCTCAAATGGTTGCTTTTTGCATGCACCCCCACTGGGGATCAAAACCACAAACTTTTGTTGCATGGAATGATGCTCCAACCAACTGAGCAACTCAACCTGGACATCTTTCTGTACCTCCCCATGTGAGGACAGAGCAAGAAGACAGTCATGTGAAATCCAAGAAGAAGGCTCTCACCAGACCCGATCTTGCTGGCACCCTAACCTCAAACTTCCCAGCCTCCAGAACTGTGAGAAATAAATTTCTGCTATGTAAGCCACCCTATCTGTGGTATTCGGTTAGAGTAGCCCAAACTGAGAGAGTGGTTTAGACAAACATGGAAGTCTTCCTTTTAGCATCAGCTACTAGAGTCCCAGATTCCAGCAATAAATGAACTTCATGTGTGGCTGGACTGAGTCCATGCACGGGGCCTGAGAAAAGACAGCTAACGCAGCTTGAAATTAAGGATTCCCACCAACTCCTACTCTTTTTTGCCCTAGTGTTTCTCTCTTTTAAATCTTCTAAGTATTATGTGGACTTAAACCAATCCTCCCATGTACTGTCATTTAATTTCTCTAGGTCTTTTATCTCTTCAACAGGGAATAACATCCACCTCACAGAGTTGGTGGAAAGGATTAAGTGTGACAGTGTTCACAAAGCTCGCAGTGCACACCCTGGAACTCACTGAGAGTTACAGAAACAAGCTATTAAAATTACCTCTTGTCAATGCCATGGGAATTAGCCAGCGCGCTGTTCCCGGTGCTTGAATAGTCCCTCCCTGATTCTTCCCACCAGCCCTTTTCCTAACTTTGACTCACTCTCAGACCTGGGCTTACATGTAACTTCACGGGGAAAGCTCTTCCTGAAACTCTGGTCTAGACTGGGGTGCTCATGGCACAGATCTATAGCCATGTAAGATCTTGTCATGTCTCTTCTGTAGAACTATACAAAAAATATTCATTTCTTGCTGTCTATTCTCTCTTTCCTCTCCTCCACTATAAGCTCCATGAGGGCAGACATTAAATCTTCTGAATTGCCTCCCAGCAGGGAACAGGGTGTCTGATATTTATATTTGCACAATAACTTTTGTTTAAAGGGGTGAGTGAATGAATCAATGAATCAGTTTTTAGACTCGACATTTGTGAGAGCCTATGGAGTCCATTTGTCTTTTACTCTTCCCTTACAATACCCTGCTCCCCACCCCCAGCAATAATGTTCAGGGAATAGCATTATTTTTCCATTTAGAAATGGGATAGTTTATGCTGAACACATGCCAAAAAAAAGTCATCACATTCAACATGAATAATTCCTTCTCCTAAGTCAATCCAATGTGTTTTATTTTATTTGTTCTTAGTAAAGGTGTTGTGGACTGTTATAAACAGACACAGGTGAGCAAAGGAGACCATCCTGCCTTCAGCTCAGGCTGTGCCTCTGGGGGTCCCAAGTAATTGGATGTACCCTGCAGCGTGCCTACAGAATGTTACGACCCCCATCCTTCCCCTGGAGTGAGAGTTTTCCCCCACTGCCTCTGAGCTTGTCCCATCTCAAAGTGACCAAATGTTCATTTCAGCTTGTGAGGAAGTGATTTTTCAGTGGGTCCAACTCCCAGAGCTGTAACCAGGTTAGGGAAATGTAAACGAGCCAGAGGTACAACTAAAAGCAGGCTGAAGCTTCACGTACACCATCGGCATACCGTTTGGACGAAACAGTGAGTAGGCCTCTGCTCATCCCTTTTCCTACACTAATCTGTTCTTTTCTCTTTTAAGAATGTACTTTTTTTTTTTTATACAGAAACAGCATGCTAGATGAATTACCCAACCCCTCACCCTTCCAGGAATTTTCTGTACCATTATCTATCCACAAACCTCTCAAGAAACAGCCCTCCTCTCTCCTACACAGAGAAGTTATTTTGAAATCTTGACAGGTAGTTGACACATTTAGTCTATGGAGGTACAATGGATGACATAGATAGAAAGAAATCCATCTTGAGCTAGAAATCATTCAGACTCACTATCAACATCAATAAAAGTAAATGAGAATAGTCTAGCATCCCAGCAGCCAGCTAGATGTGTAAGCTTAATCAAGGGTTAGAGCCCAGTCAGTCTCAGTTTATCTATCCAAAAAATGAGGACCACAACTTGGTGAACACAAAGCAACTTAATTCAGTCAATAATTGATATAATAATTGGGTATTATAATTGTCATCATCCTAATCACTGCTAAAGACCTACAGCTCAAAGGACATAGCCCAGGTGAGGAATTTGGCTATTATTCATTCTGCGGTATAGAATGTACTTGCAGTTGCCTTAAGCTCTCAACTAAATTAACTATTGTCCATTATTAAATTCCAAGTGTCCAAGCTGATCGCCGTCCATAGTGAGGAAATACTTTAATCTAGCTGGTTGTGTAATATTTGTCAAAAAGGCACGGGTATTTGTGGGGGGGGGGGGCGGGTGTTGGATTCCCAGAGCAGCTCAACAAATTAACACATGATATGAAAATAGCCCCTCAAATTGTCAGTGATTTGTTCCAGCATAATTTTAGTTTCATAAATTTAGTCCTACAAATATTACCAGATGGTATAAGTTGACACTGAGCCCCTAAATATCCCGTTTTTACAAAACATTTAAAAATTCTCAGTGAAAGCGCTAGCCACTTGAGACATCTTCATTGACCTATGTGGTTTTGCTTGACAGCAGCTAACAGGCATTTGTAGACCTCCAATCCCAACGAGGCTGAGCACTTCTGGGTTCCAGAGTGCCATCCTGTGTTTTACGTTCTATCATGACAGGAAAAAAATAAAAAGATTTCACCTTCAACCTTGTGACCTCTGCGATGGTTAACTTTGTGTGTCAACTTGACTGGGCCATAGCGTGCCCAGCTAGTTGGTCAAACATTATTCTGAGCGTTTCTGTGAAGGTGTTCTTGAATGAGTTTAGCGTTATTCACAGTGGCCAAGACATGGAAGCAGCTCCTTTGATAAGTGATCGGATAAAGAAGATGCAGTACATGGAAATAATGGAATACCACTCAGCCATAAAAAAGATGAAATACTGTTATTTGTGACAACATGGATGGCTCTTGAGAATATCACACTAAGCAAAATAAGTCAGATGGAAAATGTCAAGAACCATAAGATTTTACGCATATGTGGGACAAACAACTGAAAGCAACAAATGAACGAACAAAGCAGACTTTATAGACACAGACAACAGTGTGGTGGCTTCCGGAGGGAAGGGGTGGGGGGCAGTAAAGGGGACAGTAGGTCACATATCCATGGCAATGGAAGGAGACTTCTCTTTGGGTGGTAAATAGTGCAACATACAGATGGTGAACCATACAATTGTATTCTTGAAACTTACATACCTTTATCAACCAATGTCACCCCAATAAATTTAATAAAAAATTTTAAAAACACATTTAAATTCATAAACTGAGTGAAGCAGATTGCCCTACTTCCTGCGGGTAGGCCTCATCTACTCCACTGAAGACCTGAATAGAACAAAAGGCTGGCACTCCCCTGGACAGGAGGAAACTCCTCCTGCTCCACGGCCTTCAAGCTGACACACCAGGTTTTTGTCCTGTCTCTGGATTAGAACTAAAACATTGGCTCTTTCTGGGTCTTGAGAATGCTGGCATTTGGACCGGATCTACAGCATCAGCTCTTCTAGTTTTCAGGCCTTCAGACTCAAACTGAGACAATAACATTAGCTCTCCTGAGCCTCTAGCTTGCCAGCTGAAGATCTTGAGACTCTGTAATTACTATGTATACATACACACACACACACACACACACACACACACACACACACAACCTTACTGGTTCTGTTTCTCTGGAGAACCCTAACATGGTTTTATACCTTGCTTATCCTATAACCAGACAATTGCTCAAGCATGATATATCTATTCATTGAAGTAGTCCATGCTGCATGTCTGTGTGTCGGTCAGTTGGTCTGTCTGTCCCTCTCTCTGCCAAGGGTGACCTCCACCATCTTCCTGGTCTGACAAGCATACTCACCTTTCAAGACCCAGCCCAAATGTAAACTCCACAAGTGTCTCAGTGAAAATTGGTTGCTCCATTCTTATTTTTGTCAAGCATTGCATAAGTTCCTGTGTTATAAAACGCACAGGAGTTATATATATGCCTACCCTAAAACTCTGGGCATAAATATTTGCTGAGAAATATTTACCACAAAGTTCATCACTCAGCACCCCTGTGTATTCCCTGAAGCTAACATAGTGCTGGAAAATGATAGGTGCTCAAAACTTCTACACTGTTCTCATTTATTACTAAAATAGTCATGTTCAGGTTCAGCTTTTGGTAGACTCATAAAGTAGAAAATAAAATTGCCTTTGAAAAACTCTTCTATGAGCACTATTTCTTACTTGAAACTTTTACTCTTCCTAAGGCTGTTTCTGGCAATGAAACGGATTCAATAAACTGTGAACCCTGAGATGGAGTGGGGGGAAAGGCATTTACTAAGAAGGGCTTCTGATGGGCTCAATATTTGTAAGAAAAAAAAAAGAGTCTAGCAGCCCTTTCTGCACAGGGGCCTCTCATGCAAACTGCACTTCACAAAGAAGCCTGCCTCTGGGCTGAACTGCCTGCCTGCACTGTGTTTCTGCCATCTGGGCCAGCCCTTATAAAGGTTTCCTGAAATCCTATTTCAACCAATAGGACTGAGGCTTTCCCCATCCAATCAGAGCAGTGCAGCTCTAACCAATCAGAGTGGCTCTATTCTGATCAATCAGGACAGTGTCTTTTGGACCAATCAAACTGCAAGGATTTGGCATCCTCATTTGCATAAGGTCAAATCAATCAAGAACCAGGGGCAAGGGACTTCTGTCCATATGAGTCAGCTCCCCTCTGGCTTGGGGAGCACATTTTTCAGTGAAGTCTGAAGCCTGCATTTCCTCAGCCAGGGTTGAACCATGGAAGATGTCTCCCGGGAGCAGGGAGCAGACCATGGTGGAATGAGCAGAGCAGCACTGCCTAGCTGAAGAGAGGCCTAGCCCCAGGAAAGCCTCACAACTGTGCTGCTTTCACAGCTGTGCTGCATCAAGTTGAGCTATTGGAGGGGGGTAAGGGGAGAGACAGGGGATTTATGATGGAGGTGAGGTACACAGCAGTGTGAATGTGCTTAGTGCCACTGAAGTGTACACCTGAAATTGTTAAAATGGTAAATTTTATGTATGTTTACTATAATATTAAAAATAGAAAAACTGATATTTAAAAACATAAAACAAAATTTAGTAACATAAAAATTTAAAAAATATCGAGCCATTCCGCCGGCTGCAGCACTATTGAGCAGTCCCATACGGAGCTGTTTCCAGGGCCATGCTGTGTCCCTGCTGAACTGTTCACGCCGAATGAAGTTTCCTTCTTCACCACCCTCACTCCCTTTGGGGATTCCTATTGGCGCTAAATTGGCGTCAATAATCGTTCTTTAACAAAATCAATTCATAGAAGATATTAATGATAAAGCTAGGTGTTCACAGTTAAAAACATACATTAGTTTGAAAGAGAATGTCTGTACAAGGCAATCCTTAATCCCAAATCACAAGAACTCAGTAGTGGAATTTTATGTTTATATCACTTAGGTATAAACATGGAGCCTACAGGCATTTTTACCAGAGGACCTCAAGCCATAAAAAGTAGCTGTCTCAATGGCAGAAAGACAGTCTACATTTTTCAGATCTGGAATCTACAGTCGGCTCTACAAACCACGCAGCAGAGTAGAAGTTCACCCAGTGGGTGGCCACTTAACCACCTCCTTCCTTGGATTAAATTATTAAGCAACACTCTCAAATCCATCTGACAAGCAGATTAACTGAGACCCACAAGTGGAAAGCTCAAAGCTAGTAAGTAGGCTTCTCTCTGGTATAGCCACACATTTCAGATGCAGTCGCCTAGCTGTGTGCTTATCAAAAGTAGCTGTGTGTATTCCCACGTCTTTTTTATCTGAATTAGACTAATTTTATTAAGGATTTAAGTAAATCAGTTAACTACTATGAAAACCAATGAAACATGCATGTGAAAGGAAAGCTTTTTTTTTTATGAAAACACAGAATTCTATGCAAAGATGATATAAAAGTGAGAAAATGACAACAATTACTGTTAAAGTAAATACGGGTAAAACAACCATAAATGACTAGGAGTAGGGACATCTCAAAAAATCTAGAAGGGTTATGTACTTTGTCTCACAAGTGTCCTCCTTAAAGTCGCCCTCTATGATAAGAAAACTGGAGTTTAGAACTCGTAGATCATATATTATGGAATATTAATTACCTAAGAAAGATGACTCTACACTCCAATCAGTAGACCAAACTCAAAACAAAAACAAAATATCCTCAGCCCTACATCAAAAGATTGGCAACAACTTCTGACTGGCATGGTTCGGTGGGTTGGGCGTCATCCCACAAAGCAAAATGTCACCAATTCAGTTCCCGGTCGGAGCACACGCCTGGGTTGTGGGCCGGGTCCCCAGTTGGAGGGCCACAGGAGGCGGCCAATGAATGTTTCTCCCTTCTTTCTTCCTCTCTTCCCCTCCCTCTAAAAATAAATAAAAATTTTTAAAAAAGAAGATTGACAAAAAAATTACATATGTATATGTGTGAGGTCAAAGAAATTGTATCACTTTTTAAAGTGATTCCCTGCCATAACCCGTTTCTTCAGTCAGATGAACAGCCTCCTGTCTCATGGGACAGTCTAAGTCACGTTGAAGAGATGTCCTATTAACTTCTTCAACTTACCATCAACCCAATATTGATGAGAGCTGTTCTTGCAGCATCTGGCTCTAATCCTGGCCCACTTCCTTCTCCTCTCTCTTTCTCCAGTTCCCAACCTTCAAAAGGAGGAAAGGAGAGGGGAGTGGCTTTTTGATCACTTTGTTCCTCTCAGGTGTTGCCAGGTCATTCCAGACAAACAAGGATGCTTCTGGAACTGAGGGCCAAGGAAGAGGAAGTAACAGAACCAAATGGCTGAGGAAGACAAACAGGCTTGGCAGGAAGTGAGGAAAAGGATGCATGAAGAAATAAAAAAATAAAAAATAAAAAGCCCAGGCACACTTACCAAGATTTTTAACTGAGAAAGAAAATTGTTTATCGTCTTAAGTTTCACTTCCAGTTGTGCAATTTGGCTCCCAGTCTCGAAGGATCAGATACGAATGGATCCCAAATTGCCGCCATGGGCTTCCTGCAAGCGCTCGAACTTTTCCTTTTACTCTCCCTCACTCAGTCTAGTTGATGAATACCATACTTTTGATGGACCACAAACGTCCAAAAATAACAAGCCCTGTTAATGCAATTAAGTATAAGAAATTTCATCAGGGCGGCCTTAAAAAATAGAACCAAATGGGGAAAGCTCTTGACTGGGAAAAGGTGAATTTAGAGCCATATCTTGACCTCTGGCCTGGAATGGAAAGACATGAACTGGTATCAGCTCTCCAGAGCTCGCCCTTGTCCTTAGCCATCCATCATCTGGTCACATCTTCTCAGAGTTTGGCAACACTCCCAGGAGTCAGGTAGCATGCACCATCAGCACCATTTGTCCACATGGAAGTTTTACAGTGTTCTCATCATCAAATACGAAGGAGCCCAGCAGAGCGATAGGAACCAGGACATGAAGCAAGAATAGCCAGAGACCTGCCTCGGATCAACAAACAACAGACGCCAGCCTGGGACCAGTCTGGAAGACTTTCTCTCCCTGATGTGTCTTTTCTGATGACGTGTTTAGAGGAGGGAAATAAAGGTGCCTCTGAAAGTAATTATCGTTCATATTTCTTCCTCTTTGATATAGTCTTAGATGATATTTAATACTGCAAGTATTTTTTTAAATTCTTGAGTAGTATCCATTGTATGATTCTATCACAGTTTATGTGTTCGCCTTTGAATGAAGACCTAGGCTGTCTCAAGTTTTGGTTATGATGAATAGACTTTCTATGAATATGCTTATGTAAGTTTTTCATAGACATATTTTTTTATACTTTGGGGGTAAATAACTAGGCTTAAAATTTTTGTCAGTCTGTTTAGTTGTAAAAGAAACTGTCGGATCTTTTCTTAGAGTGATTATGCCATTTGACACTTCCTCCAACAATGTATGAGTTTGTTTCTGCGTGTTCTCACCCCAGCACTTGATATTGTCAGTCTTTTTAATTTTAGCCTAAGTGATGGGTGTGTAGCGAGACATGTGACTTTGTAAGTCGCCATTCTATACTTCATGTGTGAATCTCCTTTACTACCCCAATTCCTCGTAGTTCCAAGTTTTTGTAAACTCATCACCGAAAGCACCGAGTATGGGGGAGAATGGCCCCATTAGGAGATAAACTCCATGAAGACAGATATTTATGGACCGAGCACATACCAGGGGCTTGCTTAATGATACTTGTTGAATAATATGAATAAGTCAGTGATTATGTATACCTACATTTATTGAAATGAGGACACAGAAAGCCCATGTCTGTGAGCATATCCATGTAATCCCCTTCCAGACTGTTCCCTGCCATGCTACCAGCTGCCTGTCTTCTCCCTTCTAGTCCACTAAACCCTGCTGCTCTGGCATGTTTTTGTGACATTCAGTGAGTGCCTAGTGTATAAAGACCTTTTGTTGTTATTGTTGTTAATTCTGAACTGAAGTGTCTAGGGGACCCTGAGTGAATACCTTCAACTACCCAGGCCTCAACATTGTCATGTGTAAAATGAAAAGGTAAGTAATCCTAAATTTCCCTAGCACTAAGGTAGAGTAACTCTGACTCCTTTCTCGCCCTCTATGAGTCCCATAACAGCCTTGCTTGCTTTTGAACTCTCCCCTTTGAGGATCTATGCTCTAGAGATTAGGGCTAAGAATTTCCTAAGAAGTGGGAAATTTACGTCAGAAAATAAATGACATGGGTATATACATGATCAAAGGAACATTGGGGACATTTCTAGCTACCAAATAGCTTAACTCCTTATATTTTCCTTTTGAGCTAAGCCCTTTTATTTTTTGTTAAATTTTACAATTGAACAAAGGATACCATCTACTCAATATAAATGAAAAAAAATTCTTGTCTTCTACTGAGATGATTACACATTGTTATTCTGGTGAGCATTCATGAAATAGAAATACACTTGATTTCTCTTTTAAATGTTCACAATGCTGCATTTTATGCCCCATGATTTGCTGCCTAATTCTAACTAGAGCAAAGTTTACAAATCCAAAGGCCCCATAGCAACCTATCATTTGTAGGTTATCAGAAACCATTACAAAGGTTAAGTAAAAAGCACTTTAGGCTTACAAGGTC